>QJPP01007518.1:0-173819 GCA_003996215.1 Jaltomata sinuosa | reverse complement strand
CTTAAAAATTTTGAAAAATATTTTCCTAGGAAAACAAGTTCATTCAAAATAAGGAAAATGACTTCCTTAATCAAAATAGGAAAAACAAGTTGCAATTTTCATACCACTCTTAAAATCACACCTCTTCCTACTCTGACCCACTCTCCTACCAGCCTCCTCCCCCTGCCCAATTTTTCTTTTTTAATTTTCTTATCCCCCCCTCCTACCCTGACCACCACCTCTTACTAGGCCCTCCCCTCCCCCTCCAAAAAAAAAAGAATTTAAGAATTTAAAATTTTATTTTTTAAAAAATTCAACCCCCTACTCGACCCCTCTACCGCCCCCACCCCCCAAATGTTTTTTTAGAATTTTTAAAATTTATTTTTTAAATGAATTCAATTTTTTTTTCTTATGCCACCTCCACCCCCCCCCTACCCGCAAGCCCACCCCCCACCACAACTTCCCTCCCACCCCCTCCTCCTCCAAAAAAAAATTAAAATTTTTAAAATTCATTTTTTTAAAAAAAATCAAAAAAGATTTCTTACCCCACCTCCACCTCCTACCCCGACCCCCACCCCCACCCCCACCCCCACCCCTCACCACACCTCTCCCCCCACCCCCAAAAAAAAAATTAAAATTTTTAAAATTTATTTTTAAAAAAAAATAAAAGAAAATTTCTTACCACACCTCCACCCCCTACCCCGACCCCTCCCCCCCTCCAACAAAAATAAAAAAATTTAAAATTTATTTTTTTGACAAAATCAAAAAAATATTCTTATCCCACCCCCACCCCTTACCCCCCCCCCCCCAAAAAAAAAATTTGTTTTTTTTTTAAATTATAATTTTTTCTTTATCCCACCCCCTTATCCTATTCGTTCTCATTGTTTTGATGTTAAATATATAAAAATATTTTTAGATTTTTTTTATTTATTTGCGTACCGAACACAAGAAAATAAGTAAGAAACAACTTGTTTTTGTAGAAAATATTTTCCTCCATACGCACACACCCTAAATGTACTTTTTTCCCTAATTAGTACTTTTGCAAATTATTATCACATCTTTACAAACTATTGGACTTCTTTATAATCACTGTGTAAAAATAATGATTATAGAGTAAATGATTAATATATTGATACTTCCTTAAATTTGCCATTAAATTTCATTTATACATTCAAATTACTGTTTATTCTAATTGAACACATATAATCACGGGAAGTGAAGTTACCATTGATCTACACCATCTCCCATAGCCTTTACCATCGAAAATGAAGTTAACAAGACTCATTTCACGATCACGGGAGTTGTTTCAGAAATATGAATTCATGATCGTGACTAAGTAACTTAAATGGATGAGAGAAACATACACCATACATATCGTTTTTAAAAAAAGTATTAAGTGATATACACTTTATTATAGGTTTGAAACCTCATAAAAAAATTAAAAATCATATATATATCTAATTAAACTTTAATAGTTATTTTTATCGATAAATTTTATCTAAACATTAGAATTTATTTTAATTGAGCACTTGAACACCTGATAAAATATTTTTATTAGATACTTTCGATTAAATCTTGAATAAATTTTTGCGTGTGTCCCCAAGTGTTTATTACATAATTAAGTTAACCATATAAAATAAATAATTTTCTTTAATTATATACATCAACGTCAATTGATACATGTTTTACGGCTTATTGACGCTAACACGTTTAATTGAAGAAGTTGACATATTTTAATTGATTAACTTACTACTTAATGGTCATTCCAAAATACATGCAAAAAAATTGTAAAATTTCAACTGAAAATATCTAATAAGAATAAAGAACACTTTATTATATGTTTAATTGAAATGAACTGTAATTTGAATGTCTAAATAAAATTTAACGACAAACTTAAGGAACTATCAATATATTATCCTTTATTCTATAATTATTTTTCTTACACATGATTATAAAGAAGTGTAATAGTTTGTAAAGATGTGATAATAATTTACAAAAGTACTTGTTAGGGAAAAAAGAATCCATTTATTCAATTACAAGTGGATAAGTAGGACGCATTAGCTTCTTTGTTTTTTCTAATTCATCAAACCAATTAGGGATCGTTGGGTAGTTGGTTAGAGTTATGCAGGTATTAGTAATGTAAAAATTAGTTACGAGGAAATTTATGTAATATTATTTTATGCAGATATTAGTCATGTGGAGATTAATTATTCATGTATCAGTTATACATGAAGTAGTTATTCTACCTTCTATCCTGTGTAAAATAATAAATTGATTTTCTTATATATGTATTAGTTATGTGAGTTTCTAAATTATAAATCGGATATCGTATTAATTTTATACATGAATAATTTACCTCCTAACCAGCTACCAAATGTGGTATTACTTATGCAGAATTTAATAGGGATATTTTAAAAAATATACAATTTAATAAAAATAAGCACATCTACATAGCCCACAAAAATAATTACACTCGCGTAGCCTATTTTTACATGATATACAATATTATACACTTAATGTTCACAAATATATAGACATGTATAAACGTGTACAATAGTGTATAAGAGATGTATATACACACTTTTATAGTATTATACATAATTATACAATGTATATACACACAATTTCACCCTTGATTCTATTATCTGTTGGCATTTATACTCTAAGAGGAATTAACTCCCACACTCAAGGGTGAGGCTAGTAAAATATTTGCTTTAGGCCCCAATATTTTGGTGCCCCCAAAAAATTCAAGAGCTAATTTTATAATTTTAATTTCACTTAAAATAATATTGAATATTGTAAAGGAAAGTTACAAAAATTATATATTTTTTTAAAAAAAAAACTATCTACTTCTTACCAGAAATATTTAAAACTTTGAATTAAACAACTCAAATTTTTATATTAATAAAAGATTTTTTACAATAACATCCAAGGTAATGTATTACAAACAAATGACTAAAATCTTATAACTAGAATTAATCTTTACCTTTATAAATAATACACTAATATTATTATATGAATTTAAAGACTTTATGTGTTTTAAGAATACTACACTGAAAATAAATAGTACGTAAGTATAAAAAGGCAACTCTATTTTGTTATTAATTGTACATATGTACATAGCTTGATGGCGACTAAATTATGCTTTGTTTGACCTAACCCCTGTTGAAGATGTAATACTCTACTTAGATTTGAATATGGATTCAATGTTTTCATATCCCAAAAAGTTTTCCCTCTAGAATAATAATAATAATAATCGATGCTACTATTTTGATTAGTGAAATTGTGAAACATTGATGCTCCTAGCTTGTGATTTTGAACATGAAATGGTCCAAATCAAAATTGGGGCTTCAGAAGGATTAAGATGAGACAACAATAGTATAAAAAGTAGAAGAAGAAAAAATAAAAGAAAATGACACGATAAGGAGAGGAGGAAGAACAGATGCCAAATATTGGAGAGGGGTGGAAGGTGTCAAAATATTACTATTCTACCGAGAAATCTTTTCGGTATATCTTAATGTCTGCACTGAATAAAGTGCTTAACATGGAAACTGAGGAATGTGAAATTACTACCATAAGGAGAATCTTTATTACGTGGACGTGGATGATGAATCTGAGTAAGTTATTTATCTTTTCTTTATTTTGTAATTTTTGCTAAAAAAAAATTACGGGTATATGTTCCATTACATTTTCTACAAGACACGATGCAGGCTTGTTGTATGCTTCAAACTTGGGATTTACTACACACCTCCTAATCCAAATCAAAAAGATGAAAATGAAAATGATGAAACTTACCACATATCTTGTGATTCAAATCAGGAAGATTAAGATGAAAATGGAGATCATGAAGAATATGTAATCTGATATTGGAGTAGAAAGGAACTTAGTATTCATTTTAGGGATTTTAGTGAACCTTATGAGGTGATTTACTAGATTTATCGTCTTTATCTTGTTGTGTTGGCAGTTGGCACCACTATTTCAATGTTTTATCTGTCGTGTTCTGCTATATTCTTACCTAGTCAATCTTTTGACATTTTCAAGTTTGTCTAATATGTAAAAGTTAACTGCTGGTGGATGTGTATCATTATTAACTATAATTTAATTTGTTTCTGCTAAGACTTTTGCGAACAATCAAGGAACTTAATATTACATGCACAAGTTATTAAGTTTCTCATTTAAATCTTTTGATATTTTCAAGTTTCCCCCAAAGATGGATATGTGACTTAATTATTATTTTTTACTTCTTTAACCACTGAAAAAAGAGCCAAACAAGGAAGTTGTTGAATGCTCTACTTGTGGATGTTTGGGGTATGCTATATCAGGAGAGACCTGAATTTGTTGAAAATATTATACATGGAGACAAATGCACGATACATCATTATGGTGGAGAAGGTATTTTGTTACTATATGTTGGAAACTTTACTCAAATGATATTGCAAGAAACTAAAACTAGTTCCACTGTGTTATATTCCAGCGACTGGCTAAGGATCGTGTATTTAATCAAACCCCATGCATTCTGATCACTGCCAAGGGATTCCCTGATATTGCTACTAGGTGAGATGAATAGTTAAGCCTGTAGTAGATCATTTTCAAAAACAATTCCTTTACTCTGAACTTCTAGCTCAAAGAATCACACTAGAAGAATGTCCATTCAATTGTCTCAGACATTCCCCAATATAATTTGCCAGTCCTGGGGTTGATTGACTGGTAAAAATAACACCACTAGTATTGGCACCACATAAGGTGTAGAGCAAAGTTGTTATTTGTAGCTTCAGAATTGTGATTTTTAGGAATCCAATTGGATTAGCAATTCCTTGCACATTCAAGTTCGAAAGCATATGGATGGGACTTAAAGCATACATATAGGATGCTATTTTCTTTTAGAGTTTTGTTGAATCATATTTCCTTGCAAAAAGGTCGATGTCATCAGAGATTTTCCAGGTGTGAATCCAGTTACTGTGAAAACGGTATTCTTGATGTCATCAGAGATTTGGCAGGTGGTGGAAACCATTACAACTTTCTTATGCAATGATATCTTGTGTTATCTTATAGCCCACAGGAAACATGCTTATGCGGTGAGACATGAAGGTAGCTCACAAAATCAACTATATAGAGACGTGCCAAGTCAACCACCCGGAGACTCAATCGATAATAAAGGAAAAAACAATAGACATTCGACTAGGCAAATACCAGTTGTGAGTTTCTAGTTAAGTCTATATACTTTGTACTTAAAAGTGATAAGTTCATTCCAGAAAAATGATGGAGCTCCTATTTTCATTCTGACCACGGAAAGGTTCTCAATTAATTATTAGTAAAAAATATTTTCCCTTGTACTCTTCTTGCTATCCTTGTCCACCATCCTTGTAACTCCTTATTTATCTGTGTGACACATTCATGTGAGAAGTCACATTGAAAGAATAGATATTCTACTGTTTCTCTATGACTACCACACAGTAGGCATACACCCGTGTATTTGAGTCTTGTCCTTGTCATCAATCGTTTATGCATACTCAGCTGGCAAATGAATTTATGCTTTGCTATACTTTCCTGGTACCATAACCCCCTCCAGTTAGGCCAATTTAGCCATTCATTTTGAACAAAGCCTGTTACGAACTTTCCTTTAATGCCACATATATTTTTCTAGTGCCAACATATATCAACACCTTGCCTTGTATTGCCACCACTCCTCGCCTTTCAAGTAGATATGGTTCACCCACGTATTATCAGTTTTGTTAGCCACATTCCAGACATGTTTGGCCACTGCTGCCTACAAAAATGAAAGATCAAAATTGAACAGATCAAGAATTTGAAGCATGAACAAGTGTTCTGGAAGAAAGTGCGGAGCAAATTAATACACAATGTCTTTTGCTTTTTTAGTGATGGTGTAGGGACGTTGTCATTTGTACATATATATGCTACAATTATTTTCTCTTTTTAGAAATTGATAGAGATATTGTCCTACAATTTAGGTGGATACATTTTTTAGTAATGTGATATTTTAATTTTTATAATTAACAATTTAATTTTATATGAGTATTGATTATATTTGTTATAATTTTGAATGCATGTGTGAACTGTGAAGGCATATGAAATAAAGATTACTAAAGTGAGGCCACACGAATATATATATTATTATTAAAAATTTACACTAACAAAGGAAAATATAATCTTTTACCAAATTATTTATTATACTCCGTAGCCAAATGGAAGTAGAATTTGTAAATAGCACGGAAACCAAAAAACATAGGGAGAGACCTTTGAATATATGGAAGTATTACTATTTGTTTTATAACATTTATAATTAGTACTTAATTATATTAATTAATTAATGTACTAGCTAGCTAGGTTAATATAATTTCCTCCTCTTTTGTTTTCTCTTCCGCAGAGAGGCAATAACATGGAAGGAGCGTCCCTCTGTGAATTCGTAATTACTACCACAAGAAAGCGGCCGCCCTCGCCCTATCAAGGTAGGGGGGCAATGGATAGTATGAAAAGATGTCAGAGGAGTACTACGGAGGAGACACGTGAATTTAGAGATCATGATATGGTATTCGAAATACTAACACTGCTACCGGCTAAATCTCTCATGCGATTCAGGTGTGTTTCTAAAGTTTGGAATAATTTGATACAACATGATCATGACTTTGTCAAGTTCCACAATGCTCGTTCTCGAGCCCGTCCCCCAGCCACCCGCCTCTTATTTGAACTAGCAATAAGAACACCCTATTGTAATGTTGTAAAAAGAACACAACTTGAAGGATTACTTTTACAACTCGTGTGGCCTCGTCATTATTTCGACTCAAGAGAGATTGTTGTTTGCTCAAATCATTGCAACGGCCTTGTTTGTCTCTATAGCTATGATGATTCTCAAGTTTACTTGTATAACGTCACCACAAGGGAGATAAAACCCTTGTGGTTTACTTTGAAGAGTCCGAAAGGATGGTGTCCTATGTTGTATTTGGGATTTGATCTGAATACGGAAAAATATAAATTGCTTCATGTTATTTGTGTCACGAAAAAACAAACAAAGATTCTGACTCTAGGAACCAACTCCTGGAGAACAATCGACGAAAAGTACCCCAAAAATTCATGTCATTCTGAGGATTATATCTATCTAAATGGGGTACTTTATTGGACTCATGATTATACGTCAGATAGTATGATCACCTCTACTATGACCTACTTCAACTTCATAGAGGAGAAGTTTGGAACTCTTTTACTCCCATATACGACTTATTTTTATAAACTGAATAAAATGCAAACTGTGTTGTGGGGAAAGCTAGTTGTGTACTGTCATTGTAAAACTATTAATGATGTGTGCGATATGGTATATGATGAGGTCAACAAGGTTTTTATGATATGTAATCCCGATTTGGAGAAGAAGAAGAAGGTTGTCTTGCTTGAAGCAGAAAACATTGACGAGACAATAGAGTCAAGTCCAAAAGCAATTTTAGCAACATCGAGTCTTATTAGCACCTCAACTTTTTTGTTATTTCCCAACCGTTTTCACTTATGTTATGTTAGCAGTTTTATTGAGAACATTATCCCATTAACATTTCTTGATTGAGGTTTAGTTTAAGAGTAATAGAGAAATGTTTGTTTTAGTTTCTAGCTTCAGAGAAAGTTGTCTTGCTTGAAGCAGAAAACATTGGCGTGAAAATAAAGACATGTTGGCAGTTTTATTGAGAATATTATTCTATTAACATTTATTCAAGTTTAGTTTTTTTTCCTTTTTCATAGACCAGGTAAAAGTCTGCACGGATTTATCCCTTTGGTTTTAACCCAAAAGGCGTTTCAACAATTGATTTTGAATTTATTAAAGTCTCACTTCTTCAGAGGCTTGACCTCCGTCTTGGGGGTCACATTATTCTACATTGCTATACGTTACAATATAGTTCAATAGGAACGGCGATTTTATGTGTAATTTGTGGGGCACAAGATTTCGTGCTCTTTTCACAAAATTAGATATTTTGTGCATAGTTTTTAGAATTGATCTAACATTATACATATATTTGGGCTCAACCCAATGGGTCGATTTTTTGAAATGGGTCAAAAATCTGTATCACCATTGCCGTGTCATTGTGTTGTTAAAAAGAGCATTTTTTAGACTTAAAAAAACGCTAAGGGCATCTTTGATCTAATGGGTAGAAGGAGGGAATTTTTAAACCATTTACGGTATGTTGAGGGCATTTTTGAAAACTTGCATGTTAAATAACTTTGTCCTGTGACATTAATCTTTAATTTAATGGAGTGAATATATACATTAATTAATCATGATTAAGTAATGTAATTGTACGTATAACCGGATAATTTCTTGCATAATCTATTGGGGTGAAATTATTTTTTCTTCTCCTCTATAGATTCCCAGTATTTTTTAGAGAATTTTAATTTTTACCAAATTATTTATTATACTCCGTGACCAAATGAAAGTAGAATTGGTAAAGAGCACGGAAACCAAAAAAACATAGGGAGAGACCTTTGAATATATGGAAGTATTATTATTTGTTTTATAACATTTATAATTAGTACTTATATTAATTAATGTACTCCTACTAGCTAGGTTGAGAGGCTTCTCCCTAGCAATAACATGGCAGGAACCCTAAGTGAATTCGCAATTACTATCACAAGAAAATCGCCGACCTCGCCCTTTCAAGAAAGGGGGCAATAGAAGGTATTCAAAGAAGACGCCGAAGGAGTACGGATGAGACACATGGTTTTGCGGGTGACATGGTATTCGAGATACTAACATGACTTCCAGCTAAATCTCTCATGCGATTCAGGTGTGTCTCTAAAGCTTGCAATGATTTGATTCGACATGATCCTAACTTTGTCAAGTTTCACAATGTTTGTTCTCAAGCTCGTCCCCAAGCAACCCGCCTTTTATATGAAATAATATATACAAGATATCGTGAAGGTAAAACAAAAAAGCACATGTAATTACTCAACACAACTAGAAGGACTATCTTTACAACTCTTGCTTCCTCATCATTATTTCAACAAAAGGAAGAACATTATTTGCTCAAATCATTGCAATGGCCTTGTTTGTTTCTTTTGTTATAAAGATAGACAAACTTACTTGTATAACAGAATTTCACGATAGAGTCCGCCTGTGTTGTTTTTGGGATTTGATGTGAATACGGAAAAATATAAATTGCTTCATATTGTTCGTAACTACAAAACAAAATATTATAAGATAAAGATTCAAACTCTAGAAACCAACTCCTGGAGAATAATCGAGGAAAAGTACCCTAGTACGATGAGGTCAACGAGTTTTTTGTGAAATATAATCCCTATTTGGAGGAGAAGGAGAAGAAGGTTGTCTTGCTTGAATCAAAAAATATTGACAAGATTATATGTTATCCAAAGTTTATTTTGGCAACAATGAGTCTTATTAGCGCCTCCACTTCTTTAGTATTCCCTCCTTATTTGTGTTTAAGTCGTGTTAGCAGTTTTGTAGAGAACATTATCCCGTTAACATTTATTGTGGAGTAATCGAAATTATGTTTTGTTTCTTGATCATGACTTCAACAAATATTCTTTGATATAATTTTAAGAAATTTTACACGATGCTTTTCTAATGTCCGTCTTCCACTCGTCAATTTCTTATTTTCAACATGACAATGTCCATACCAGATATTCAGATTACCTACGATATACAAGTCAGTACCAAAAGTTTAAAGTTATGACATTCTCTGTTAAAGAATTAAATTATGTAGTGCAAATCTGTTCTTAATTCCTCTAAAACATTCATCTAATCAGATTTTTTTAGTAGGTTGGTTGAATGAAAATTTCGCATCGATCTGTGGGATTGAACCCACGACAACGTGGTTAAAAACCACGCGCTCTACCACTGAGCTAAAACGGCTACTGTCTTCCAATCAGATTATATATTGTATTTAGAATAATTTTTATGTAGTTTTCAAATATATTTTATTTCGAAAAACATAAAGCTTCTATGTCCGAAATCACATTCAAAATTTAAATTTTTGAAATTCAAAATTTCAATTGTGCCACGTAAATTTGGACAAGAGTGAGTATCAAAAAGCAGCCCAACCCAGCCCAAATGGCTAAATCCAACCCGTTTGACCCTCTATGGATGTGTAAACAAACACGTCCAGGATTGAACATTTTGTGCATAGATGAGCCTAACATTGGTTAAAGCAAGAGTGAAATGCGTCTGACTGTGATACCATGAATATTACTAAAATAAGATATCAGGTCGTCTTACTCAATTTCAAGTCACTTATCACACCAATCACACACACTTCGATCCCCTTAACCAAGTCTAGCTAGCCTATAAATCGTCGGCTCATTTTTCAACAGGCAAGCGCAATCAAAGACCGACCTCCTTTCACTATTTGGGACCTTGTGATTTCATATCCTATTTCATTCTCCGAGCGAGTTCTTTTTACCCTTTCCTCATGGTACTATTTTGCTATTTGTCATCAAAGAGTATTTAGACTTACAAGATCCAATTTTCTTTACATTAACTAAAAGGCAGATAATTTGTTTGCTTAATATATAGATTACTAATACATAGATTTCAAAAATATATAGGATTACTAATACATAGATTTCAAAAATATTTAACAAATTAAATAATGAACATTAACGATGAGATAAATAGGATTTCTTCATCTTTACTTAGTGGTCTCAAGTTTGAACTTTGGATATGAAAAAAAAAAAATAGAAAACATTTTCCCTTTAATAGGCCTTATATCACGCAAATCCGGATCAATCGAGAGTCTATATGTTAGAACTTTTATGGACTTGCACATATATTGTATCAAAAATAATTGTATGTTGGTTGCTATTATTAAAAGGATGACCCAAATTAAAGTGGTCTTCTAAGGTTTAAAAATAATGGGTTTAAATAACACCACATAAAATATACCTGGATGTAATTTCTAGCTTAATGATGGGCTAAATTAGAATTAGATAACTTGTGCTTTTATGAATATAGGGTTATGATCCCCAAAGTGGATGTAGGATTTTCTTTCTATCATCCCATTGTTGGAAAGAGCCAGCCGCCTACGTCTTGGTTTGGAAGACCAATAACCACAAGACGGAGAATCACTATGACACTCATGAGTTCAGGTATTATATTCTTAATAATTTGGCATGATAATTCTTGAATAAAGACGATAATCTTTGTTTTAAAGTTTGGAACTAACACTATTGATATCGAACACCTGATGAAAAATTTAACAAGAAGGCCTATAGTGTCTTTTTGTTTTTGTTCTCTCATGCATTTGTAATTACCAAGGGAGAAATATTCATAAAAGAGAGAACACATGGAAAAGGTAAGTTGGACTATTGAAGGCCTTGGTAATATCAGAAAAGTTATTAAATAATTGTTGAAAATCCATGGAATTAGCAGACAAGCTCGAAACACTCATACCTTATTCTCCACGTTATTTCATTTCAAAATTCAAACTCCATAACATGTTTTTTTTTAAAAAAAAACAATAATTAAATTTAAAAAAGATATTGTACGAAATATCTTAATTTTACACACTACTATATATACTTTGAGATCATTCATACTTTTGTTGTTAGCAAATAACTAACGAAGCTCCAATTGTCTGAAGTGTAATGGATCGGAGGATAATTTTAATTAATTCACAGTCAAAAATAAAAGGGTAAATTTAAATATTTTTCTCAAAATATTTTGACATGCAGAATATTCACCTTACAGCTAGCCAATGTTGGAGTTCCGCTAACTTCAAGAGTAAATATGAGACGATTTACTAACAGAAAGGGTATGAACGATCCAAGATATAACAAATGATAAAATTAAGATATTTCGTATCATGGAGAGGTGAATTCGATCTTTTCCAATTAAAAGACTATACACTTCCTCTATTAAGTTTCACTCAATTATATAAAAAGACATTTAATAGCTTTAATCATAAGAGTTCATCTAAATTAAACTTTTTTTAAAACATCAAATATTTTAAGATAAACTCAGTTTACTAAACCATTAACAAGAAGAAGTCTTTAGAAAAGAAAATCTGTCACCCACAAAATCAAATTGATACTCCTTCCGTTCATTTTTAATTGTCATGATAGGACTTTGCACAATCATTAAGAAAAATATTAAGAGTGTAATTTGACTCATATATCCCTTATCAATCGTTGTCAATTTATGTATCTCTTAATTCTAGAATAACTAATGTTAAGGGTAAGGTTGAAAAAAAAAATTAGTTACCTTTTGATTTTTAAAATTGACAAGTATTTAGAAACAATTATTTTTAGTATACATGACAACTAAAAAAACGAGAAAGTATGTTTCACACTTTTTGTCAATGTTTAATTTAATTTTTCTTCAAATTCTTATGATAATTTCAAGTGTCAAGATCCTGGCACATGGATCAACACGAATTTTTACGCAAAATTTTGTCATGGGAATGCATTTGGTCCTCTTGTATGAATTACTTATTATTAATCTTTGATCCGTTCTAATTTATGTGATATTTTTTGTTTATCGAGACTTAATATGACTGAAATATTTTCAAAGTAAATTGGTTTAGATTATTTCGATATTCAAAAGTTCTACAAAAGTATTATGAAATGCAATTCTTCTCATGTCAATATTACGAAAAAATATATTGATCAAAATTTACATATTATATAGTTTGAATTTTGAAAATCGGAAAACGTCAATCTAGACGGAAGAAGTACTTAGCTAACTAAACTTGAATTTGAAGGTAAAAAGATCTTGGAAACCCCTCTTTTTACATTGACTTGGGAATGAAGAATTTTTTTTTTAATACTTGTACTTTTGTACCAAAATCTTTGACCTGTGTACATGTGCTTGAATTTCCCTATATATATATATATAGTTCTATACTTTATATGTATTCTGTTTATGTTCTTCTCTTTGGATATTTGATGGTTTTAAAAATAAAAAAAAGACATACCCCAAAAACATAAGAAGCTTATGAGGATGTTGGTACCTATTGTTAAGGTTACAACTCTACTATTGCTCCTAGTCTTGATTGCCCAAAGTCTCTCACAGACAACTTCCCACCAAGGTATATATATATGTCTTTTTATTTTTTTATTTTTTTTTTGGTTTTCCACTCGGTATATCCACTTTGGGGGCTTACTAATTCGAATTTATGTTGCGTAATTAGGCCTATTAAATGGGAAACCGATCCCTACTAGGAGTTTTTTTCCATTTTTAGGATTGCTCAAATATGAGACCTCGGGTTAAATGAAGAGGATTCATATTCATCCCATCATGCATGACCCTCCATCGTTGTTTTATTTACTTCACTATTTCATTTTCTACATCCTATTTTTTGTGAGAGGAGATTTTTTTTGTTCCTAATTGTTACTAAAAATACACCATCTTTTTTTTCCCTTGATTTTGATTTGTAGGTAGTAGCAATTTTGCAACCAAAAGAGGCAACTTCATCCCAAATCTTGAGGTAATTTGTTTGTAATTGAAACTTTCATTTGGTTTGAGTCATTATTCGAGTTTATGTTATATATGCCGATAGTGTAAAAAAAAAAACTACTGTATTAAGTTGTCACCCAATGGATATTTACCGTAAGCCTCTTTAAAATGTAGAATTTATAATCTTGAAGGTTATCACGCTACAACAACATGTAAACGTAATAATGGTGTTAGACCACTTACGATTAATTTTTGGGTTACGTTTCTTGTAATGCTTTATACGAGGTTTGGTTTTATGTCCTGCTCCTTCTGTTTTATCGACACATGTTACGCTGTTCAATATATAGACAGAGTAGGGGTCCATGCATGTCAAACCCCACACCACTTTTTCTTGGACGGTAGCATATATGTAGCTATTCTTTAGATGATCTGATAATATAAAAATCATTTAGCTAGATTGTCAGTGTATAAGAGTTAATTAAACTCGTCTAGTTTTATGATTATAATATCCTATTTTGGAATTGTGGTTGATATATAGGGAAACATTGATGGAGTGGATGCAGAAACTGTTATTGAAGAAAGCAAGCAGAAGCAAAAGAGTACTACAAATGTAAAAGGCCAACAGATAATTAGTAGACGTTTGCTCTCACTGAATGTAGAGAAAAAAAATACTAAAATTATGGATGCATATGTTGTATTTACTGCTGATTACAAGCAACCAAGGCATCACCCTCCTAAAAATAATTAATATTATTAAGATGTTATTATATATGATGGATATTCTTCTCTACATATATAACTAAATTAATTAATACTAGTGTTATTTGTATGAAAACAAATTTTGATCGAAAATCGAATTACTAATTAGATATGTGCTCGTGCATCATGATTAATCTCTCAGGGTTATAATTAAAAAGATTGTCTTATTTATTTTGTTACTGGGGTACATGACTATTTTAATAGAATATCCATCCTAGTGTGATTTAGAGCTTAACCATTTCATTGTTTGAAATTCAGTGACTTGATTAATTCAAATTCATGCCGTAAAAAGCATTTTATATATTGGGGACTCCAGGACTCCCTACCAAGATAATTCCAGTCTTAATTCTAATGTTTTAAACTCAAAATTTCTAGTTAAGAGCGGAGGAACCTTTATCATTTCATCACACCTCTCGATGGGGCGGGTTCACATACACCCGGGCATTTCATCTGAAAGTGAAATGGGGAATTCAAATCTACATATGTCATGTTATTTTCCCTCTCTTTTACTAGAATTGATCTCGGAGGTTCAAATGATCTCACGTCTACTTTGTTGTTTTCCCTAAAAAAAATTCATAGAATTAAGCCCACCCATGAGCTCAAGAAAAAGAATTTAAAGGAATATCTAGAATTGATCGAGTTTCACTGACGTATATCAACAATTAATCTATTTCTACCTTTACTTTTAATCAGTTCATCAATCCAGGCTTTCACCTTCTGTGGTAATGAAACCTCACAATGTAAAATACCATACATGGCTAGTGATTATAGTTGTTGATCTTCATTAATAAATAAGTCAATTAGTTAGAATTCATCAACCCCATATAATCCATGGATTAATGTGTGAAGGATATACATATATTTGGGCTCATCCCAACCAGACCCTGATAACCTCAATTTATATGACAGCCCATTAAGTATGGACTTGTCCAAATATTGGGCTGGACTCAAGATCTAGCCCAACAACACTTATGGGCTTGATAATACCTCAATTTTCTGTTCTTTTGAATTTAATCTACTTTAATAATCACTATTTAGAAAAATAAAAAATAAAATGTAAATACCCACAGCTCTTCGGATGTGCATTGGGTAAATCTGCTCCTGTGCAATGGCTCGCAAACTACTCAAGAGATGTAAATCGCACTAGCCAAGTTTGGTACGACGAGCTCGACTGAGAAGCTATTGACAGTGAGAATCAATCTCTGGTCTCTCTTATGGAATGTCATTTGTTGCACCAGCTAAATCATCCCTTACGGCTTATATTTATAATACATTATAAAATAAATACTAAAGATAAAGACTTGTAATGGCACATGTGGTTGAAAACTTGAACCCTTATACTATGCTAGCTCTCTATCAACATAGGCATCCCTAAAAACCTAATGATTGACTTTTAAATAATCAAAAAATTAGAGTGCATGGTCTATAATTATCATATAGTTAAATTTAATTCTGCTGAGGTGCCAACAAAGTCAAGGAGAAATTTATTCACTTTTGAAAATTCAACTCCCTGTGTCCTAATTTATGTGACATTTTTCATTTTTTGGGAGTCAAACAGTTTACGTTTGATCGTGTATTTGGATATGAAATCTTTAAATTTTTTTAAAATAAAATTTATATATTCGAAAATTACGTAAAAATATTGCAAGTCACAATAATTAACAATTTAAAGTATTAAAAGATATATGAAAAAATTACAATCAAACTTGAACCGTTCTACTATGTGATCTCTATCAACATAGAAATGTAAATCGCAATAGCCAAGTCTGGTACGACGAGCTCGACTCAAAAGGTATTGGAAGTGGGAATCGATCCCTGACCTTCCTTATGGGATATATATCACCTGCTTCACCAACTCACTAATATATAAAAAAAAAAAAAAAAAAAAAAAAAACCTATAATGGCACATGTGGTTGAAAACTGAACCCTTATACTATATGCGATCTCTATCTAACATAGGCATTCGTAAAATCAAATATTAGAGTACATGGTCTATAATTATCATAAAAAGTCAAGGAGAAATTTATGTCACTTCTGAAAATTCATACATTTTTTTTTGCATGTAAAAGTATATACTTATTCACCTACATTGTACCAACACTTAATTAGTACTCCCTCTGAATGTCCAACAATACTTGTCCAATTTATAAAATCAAGAGATAATTTTATACTTAGTTCCTAATTTACCCTTAGCATTAATTATAGTCATTTCCCTATTACATTTTTCAAGACATTGTATTTATTATATTCGAAGGGTAACATGGTAAAATTATCCTTCTATTTATAGTTTTTTTAAGAAGTGTGCAAAGTCAATAGTAGACAAGTATTGTTAGACGGAGGGAGTAAAAATGTGCACGTTAGAGAAACATGGAAATCTCTTTATTCTAACACTAACCGGAGACGATGAACACAGGCTCAATCCCTCTCTTATTGACTCGATCAGAGCCGCTCTCGACCGCGTAACGGCGGAAGTCACGGTCGGCTCGGCTCTGATCACTATGGCTCAAGGCAAATTCTTCTGTAATGGCATTGACCTTGCTTGGACCTTGTCTAACCAGTCCAACTTACAATTGATGGAATCCAAACTTTAAATCGCTCGTATTCGACCTTTCAACAATCGCGGCCTTTACGGGGCACGCCTCGACAACAGGATTCATCCTGGCAATGAGCCACGTGGCAAACAATGTAAATTAAATGAATTTGACACGTAGCAAACTTGAAAACCAATATTAAGCAAACTCCTACTAATAGCTTGTTCAGTCAAATATTCAAAAAATTGTCTAATTTTAGAAAAAGTACTCTTTTATAATATTTCTATTAGATCGTGTTTTGCTAATCAATTTTTTTTTAAAAATATGTTTATCAATATTAGAGAAGCAATTTGTATTTGAATAAATTTCAAAAGTGCTTCTGCCGAAACTTCTATTTATTTGGCTACTATTTTCACTGAAAACTAGATCAAAAATTTCAACCATCTAAAATAAGGTCTTTTGTCTTAATTCCCAAAAAGTTGGTCAAACATATTGTTAATTTTGTACAAATGCATTTGTTGGTTAACTTTAGGGGCAGACCTAATGCATTTGTTATGGATTCACATGAACTCTGTAATTTTTATGCAAATTTTGTTTTTTTAGCTTAGAAGTTCACTAAATACTTCATAAATATTTTTACCATGAACTCATTTATCATTATATTTTTCGAGGTTATTATAAGAATTTATAAATTTCAAATTCTGATTCTCCGTCTCCATTAACACGACATATGCAAACTATATTTGTTCGAAATCATGAACACAAATTCATCCAAGAAAATCTAAACACATTACTCTGCAAATCATTCTCAAACAACTTTAAGAACTCCTTACTATAAAGTGCCACAAACAAAAAGACAATTTGCTATACCCAAGAGCTAAAATGGATATAGAGAGAGAAACTAAAAACGTCTTTCTGATAATATTTTGACAAGATTTTATGCTTGAACTACATATCAGCCCAATTTTTAAATTGATTGAAAAGAATTGAATTAAAATGGACTTCGCTAACAAATGGAGAGATCAACGACCCGCACAAACTTGAACGGGTTGGGCGGATCATATTTTCTTCATTTGATTGACTATTCAAATAAAATGAAAATCAACTCATTTCTTGTTGTGTCCTCAACTGTATTTTTCTTCATGTTACTGATTCCGTTTTGCTTTTGTTGAACACAATATATAATTATGCCTGCCAAATTTGATTGTTCTGTTTGGTTTTGTTAGACCAATTATGTCCATCTTTTGCGAACTTAAAATATATTTTGTGTTCAATGGGTTATTAAAATAAAGATTAAAACAGAATTAACCATTCTTAATTGATTATTTGGACTAAAAAAAAACAACCCTATGATGTCATATGTGGTTGAAACTTCTACCTGTTCTCTATCAACATACACATTCTTTTATTTAAAAAACAAATAATTGAGTTTGAAAAATTCTTATGAGGTTCTAGGTTCAAATCCCGGCGGAGACAAGACAAAAAACACTAGGTGATTCTTTTCATCTGTTCTAGCCTTGGTGGACAGAGTTACCTGGTACTTGTTGCTGGTAGGAGGTGACAGGTATCTCCTAGAATTAATCGAGGTGCGCAAAAACTTATCCGAACACCATGATTATTAAAAAAATGAAAAATTCTTGAATTCAAGGTTCCAACTATAGTCAACATTCATGCATTTGTTATTCAATTTTGAAAATTCATACATGTTAGCATATAAAAATACTATATAGTACTTAGCAACATTTTGAATAAATCATAGATAGAGAAAATGTGCACGTTAGAGAAACATGGAAATCTCTTTATTCTAACACTTACCGGAGACGATGAACATAGACTCAATCCCTCTCTTATTGACTCAATCAGAGCCGCTCTCGACCGCGTAACGGCGGAAGCCACGGTCGGCTCGGCTCTGATCACTACGGCTCAAGGCAAATTCTTCTCTAACGGCTACGATCTAGGTTGGGCATCGTCCAACCCGTCCAACTTACAATTAATGGACACCAAACTTAAATCGCTCGTATTCGACCTTTTTAACCTTCCCATGCCTACGATCGTGGCCGTTACCGGCCACGCCTCGGCAGCAGGACTAATCCTGGCCATGAGCCACGATTATGTCCTGATGCGTAAGGATCGCGGGTTTCTCTACATGAGTGAAATTGACATAGGGTTGAGAAATTCCAAGTTGGTTCGTGGATTTGGTGAGGAATAAAGTTAAGTCGCCCGCAGCTTGGCGCGAGGTCGTTATGAGAGGTACGAAAATGAATGCTGACGTGGCAATCGAGCAGGGCATCGTTGAATCGGGGCACGTTGGTGTAACGGAGACGATCAAGGAGGCCGTGAAGCTGGGAGAGGAGCTGGTGGCGAGGAAGTGGGATGGAAATGTGTACGCTCATAGTAGGAGGCTTGTGTTTTCCGATGTCTTGGTTGCGCTAAACAATGAAGTTGTATCTAGATTGTGAACACGTAAGTTGAGATACATGAAAACAATAAACTCTGGCTCAATAGCCTTAATGTTCTCTTCTTCATTATTTTCAACCTTACATATTTGATTTTAATATGTTTTAGTTGAATCGAGAGTCTATCAAAAGTGATTGAAAGTACGTAGTTTATTTAGATTAAATATTTCTCCTAGGCATTTACCACAATTCAAGAGGAAAAGAGTGAATGAGAATTTTGTTTCAAAGTGCCCTTCCTAGGAAGGTTGAAAAGAAAGTCACCACAATATATTCCAACAAACTTTTGATCAATTACATCAATTTTCAGATGGGCCATGTAGCATCATATTCTTTCATTTGTAAAAGAAAGTTGAATTTGACTGCCCAACTAATTTTGTTTTTAGCTTTTATATTTTTTTTTAATTACTTAAATATTGTTACTTGTATATATCACTATCCTATATGTGATACTCATGGCTTATTAAATTTTTGCTAATTCTTATTGTTTTGCATGTTCGTTAAAGAAGTTTATACCTCAATATGATTAGTAAAAGTAACACTAGTGTTCTTATTTCTTATTACTTTGTTCATTATAATAAAAATATATGTCCATTTTTATTTATCTAGGAAAACCAAGAGAAAAATCACGAGTACTATTTATTTTTTAAAATATTAAATTTATTATATTTAAGTGATGATATAGTAAACTTATCATTTTATTAATTACTCTTTCTGTCCCAATTTACATGGCACATTTTTCTTTTTGAATCCGTTCCAAAAATTAGAATGTCACCTGTCGATAATTTAAAATAATTTAATTTTAAATTTTTTTTTCTACCCTTAATAAAAGGAAAAATTACATAAAAGTGCATGTGACAACCTTACATTGTAAAATATGGTCAACTTTTTAAGCTCTTACCAAAAATGGCCTAATGCCTATAGAAAAAAAAATTATTTTACATCCTTAGCCAAATTATTACTCTCTCTCTTACACACACAATTCAATCTTCATATTTGTTCATATTGCTACAACTAATGAACATTCAAGGGAATATGAGTCTATAAAATTCGTACACCAAGCATATAGTAAATTTACATTTCAATTTCACAGTTATAACATGAATTTTTTGGATGTTCAGCCATTATTGTAGCTCCAAGCTTCAAAATTTGAAAATTAAATTTTCGTAAATAAGTTTTTCTTCGAGTGGGTATGATTGCAAAAGATCGATTATGTCTTGAGGAGCATAAATGTGAATTTTTGGATGATTTAGTGTTGTTTTGAGGTGTTTTTGAATGGATTTGGTGCTTGAATTCGAGGAAGAAGATGTAGTACGTTTTGTTGTATATGTTTGTATATTGTATTGTATATTGTTGTATACACAATACAGTTTTTTTATTTCAGTGATTTTCTTCTTCCTCTCAAAATTATACATACTTATACAATGTAGATACATTGTTTAAACATTATATATACATAATTATACAATGTATCTACATTGTATAAATGTGTATAAATTAGAGAG
The DNA here is from genome assembly GCA_003996215.1 of Jaltomata sinuosa. Taxonomy (NCBI): domain Eukaryota; kingdom Viridiplantae; phylum Streptophyta; class Magnoliopsida; order Solanales; family Solanaceae; genus Jaltomata; species Jaltomata sinuosa. The sequence goes on along the minus strand of QJPP01007518.1, from coordinate 153,187 downwards.
GAAGAAAAAAATCACCAAAATAAAAAGACTACATTGTATATACAATAATATACAAATATATACATTGTTATAAAAAAAGTTACTTTACACTTATGGCCAAATTTAAATTTGGGCTATAAAATGTAATGTACTTTTTTGGCCACGAAATTGCAATGTATATTTACTAAGTGTATTTTTTTGAAATTATCCCTTAATAAAATGATTTATACCCACACAAATCATCAAAAGGTGTTTTAGATAATAAATGTTTGAAGTCTTTATTTTTTTCTCAAACTTTATGTCCACGATATCACGTGAATTAAAACAGAGGAAATACTTCTTCAGAATATACCAAGTTAAATATGGACAACTAATAATGAACGGAGCGAATTGCTTTTAAAAAAGAGAGAGAGAGACCATCATCTCTATCTCAATTGTCATGCACTAATAGCCAAAACACCACAAAGTTCCACAATAACAAAGACTCAAATAATTGAACACTTTGCACCTATCAAGAAACTTCCTCAACTTTCCACCATTAAAAAACATCACTAAAAATATCAACACACACACACACACATCTCTAAGCTCAACAAAACTCACCTAACTTTTTTTTTTTTTTTTTACCAACTCAACAACCATGTCAACCTCTAAAAATGGTGTCCATATCCTAGTTTTCCCATATCCAGCACAAGGTCACATACTACCCCTTCTTGATTTTACTCATCAACTTCTTCTCCATGGCTTTAAAATCACCATTTTAGTCACACCAAAAAACCTACCAATTCTTGATCCTCTTTTATCCACTCACCCTTATGTTAACACCCTAGTTTTTCCATTTCCCGGCCACCGGTCACTTCCCGCCGGCGTAGAAAACGTTAAGGATGTTGGCAACTCCGGCAATGGCCCAATCATTGTTGGGCTTAGTAAGCTACATGGCCCAATTATGGAATGGTTTAAGGCTCAATCAAATAATGATCCACCTGTGGCTATTGTTTATGATTTCTTCTTGGGATGGGCCCATGATTTGGCCCAAGAAGTTGGTGTGCATGGGATTGTGTTTTACATTACTGGGGCTTTGTTGGTTTCTATTCTTGATAATGTATGGAAGAACTATGGGGCTTATAAGGGTTTGGGCCTTGTTGAGTTTAATGGGCTTCCTAAAAGCCCAAGATTTGTGAGGAAATATCTTCCTTCAGTGTATCAAAAGTTTAAAGAGGATGATCCAACTTGGGAGATTGTTAAGAATGGGTTTATTGCAAATGGAAGGAGTTTTATGTCAATTTTCAATACGTTTGAGGCTTTGGAAGGTGAGTATTTGGGCTTTTTGAAGAAGGAAATGGGCCATGACCGCGTGTATTCAGTTGGGCCGATAAATTTGGTTGGTGGGCCTGGTAGAATTGGGAAGTCCAATGTGGATGAAAGTGTTTTCACTTGGCTTGATGAGTGTCTTGATGGGTCTGTTCTTTATGTAGCTTTTGGAAGTCAAAAGTTACTAACAAAGGCCCAAATGGAGGCCTTAACTATTGGGCTTGAGAAAAGTGGAGTGAGGTTCATTTTGGTAGCCAAACAATTGACAGCCCAACAAGAGGAACAAGGGTTTGGATCAGTCCCAGTAGGGTTTGAGGAGCGAGTCTTGGGGAGAGGCGTAGTAATAAGGGGTTGGGCCCCACAGGTGGAGATACTGGGCCACCGAGCCGTTGGAGGGTTTCTGAGTCACTGTGGATGGAATTCTGTGATGGAAGCTATAGTCGCGGGAGTACTAATTTTGGGCTGGCCCATGGAGGCCGACCAGTTCATTAACGCGTGGTTGTTGGTGGATAGTATGGAAACATCGGTCCGAGTTTGTGAGGGCTCTAACACGGTGCCCGACCCGATAGAGTTGGGTCGGAGAATTAGTGAGGCAATGAGTAATGGTTTGTTTAAGGAGAGGGCAAAAAAAATGAAAGATGAAGCATATGAAGCTATTAAAATTGGAGGGAGCTCCAAAAGGGATTTAGATTGGATTGTGAGAGAGTTGGCCCAACTAAAAAGTTGAAAATTCATGTAAATGGGCCAAAAGATTTTATTGGGCCAACTTTTGATGAATTTGGTTGGGCCTAGATGAACACTTGATTTTAGTATATGTATTGTAAGTGATGATGTGAGGAAGGAAAATGTGACTAGTTGACCTTGTCCATCTTATGTGTTATTATAATTCTCAAGATGTCTTATTATTTCTTACAAATAAATGTTATTCTTTTAATGTGTTAGTTGTGTTAAGAATTCAATTTGTGGATTGCAATTTTGATCCGTAAAATTTGTAGTAGTTGAGTCGAGGGTTTATCAGAAACAATTTCTTTACATTCACAAGGTAGAAGTAAAATTGCGTACACACAATCTTTTCTAAACCCCATTTGTGTGACTACACTTGATATTTTATTGTAAAATTAGTAGTAGGAAAATCGTGGCTTCCAATTTTGATCCATAAATGTATAATGTGTCCAACCAAGTGAAGTTTTGGGTAGGTTGAGTGAGTTATGATTCGTTTAAGGAGTTTAAATAGATACAACTTCAAAAAAACATCCAAATGAAAAGGTAAAGAAGTTGTTTTCAATAGACCTCGACTCAAATAAAGGAGATGTAACGAAAAAAATTATACCACTTTAGGAATAAAACCAAATGTACGCTATAAGTATATTATGAATGAAAGTTCAAAAAGTGAAAGAATAAAAGGTAGATATCTTCTAAAAGCAAGATAGTAATTAATATTTTAGACAACATTCCAAGCAAAAAAAAATGAGAGTAAAATAAAAGGCCACAGCATGTGGAAGAAAATAATGGGGAATTAGAAAAGTTAGAGAATACTTTAGGACCAGACTAATAAACAAAAAAAATTATAAAAAGGAAATTATTTACAGAAAATAAATATATTGGATTTTGTATGTGTTATGTATGATTATTTATAAAAATGATATTTTTATATGTGTTATGTAATATTTGAGCATTTGCACTGCTCGATGACAGTAATAGTTCAAGACAAAAGTTGATAATTGTTTTCAACTATACTCTTAACATTAAATATTTTTTTTTTAATATTGTTTGATTCTCAAAAAATCATCTAATAAATAAGGTAATTTAGTAAACAATACCTTGTATTTATTGTTTTTTTTAAAAAAAGAATGAAAGAAATTTCCCGAGTGGAATATGCCCAGAATCTGATTGAGGGACAGAATCAGATTCTATCATCGTATTATAATGATTATTTCGTTATTAAAGTAGACAGAAATACCAATTTCATGTACGTAAAATGAGCTAAAGCGACGATTAAAATAGAATAGAAGGAGTAACAAACTAATTAGTTTTTTTTATTAGTACCAATTACTAAATCCAAATTAGTGTAAGATGAAATAGAAGCTAGTTCATGAATTTCTCTAACAACTACTATTCACATGAAACTAATAAATAAATAAAAAACTCTAAAAATGTTTTAATTTAAAAAAAAAAATTAAAACATTCACGAGCGCACTAACACCTAGGTCAAAAAGGAAAAGAAAAAAAAAGTCATAAGGCATGATTATAATTAAATTGGTTCCCCAATATATTAACAAACTTTGGTCCACAATGTTTTGAATGCTTTGCTTTCAAATGGGGTCATTTTAGGTTCTTTTCTGACTTATGAATTCTTGGTTTAGGAATTGTTAATCAACAACTTCCTTAATTTTTGTGCTAATTGGGATTTGTTGTTTATACTCCATCCATCCGTCCATTTTTATTTATCCATTATTGACTTGGCGCACACCTTAAAAAATGATAAACGGAAAAGGGCCTAAAATACCTTTGAATTAACGAATTTGGTACAAAATTACTCTTCATTAACCTTTCGGCTCTAAAATAACCCCGACGTCAACCTACTAGCGCTAAAATGCTCTTATTTTTAACGGCAAGATTTAAAATATAATTAAAGGCATCATTTATTACGTGGCACGATTTTATTAGTGTATTTTATAGTTAACTTAAATGATGCCTTTAATTTATATTTTTAAATCTTACTGTTAATAATAAGGGTATTTTAGGGCCAATGGGTATTTTAGAGTCGAAAGATTAACGAAGGGTATTTTTGTACCAAATTTAATAGTTTAAGGGTATTTTAGGCTCTTTTTTGCATAATAAATAATAGGGGTAATTTTACTATATCACCCTTTGAATATAATAAATTCAATGCATTGGGTAGTGAATAATATTTAATAGCAAGGATAAAATGGACACAAAATAATAAGTTATTCATTGATTTTTTAAACTGAATAAGTATCGTTGGATATCTATTTTTAGTATACTGATCGAGTAAAAATGGACCGAGGGAGTAATATCTTATGAAAAATCCTTCTATTTCTTTTGACTTTTAACATTTCTTAAGATCGAACATTTAATTACTGCTTTAAACACATTTTACTTTTGACTTTTGTGGCTATAACCATGTTTAAACCTCATGATTATTACTTGGATATCACTTAACACCATTTGCTCAAACTATTAGACAACAAAGGGGTTAATTCATAATCTTTGTTGAGGTTTACTTAGAAACATCACAATTACTTAAGAATATGTAAATATAAACATTATTATTAATTCAACATGTGTCTTAGTCAATGAAGTGAGATAAAAATCATTTTATGAGGGATCGTGATTTAAATTCTAGCGCAAACAAAAATATTAAGTGATTTCTTTTAATCTGTTTGAATACTATTCACTAGTATTGGTGGAGATAGCAAGTACCTATGCCGAAGCCATGATTATGAGTTTAGGAGGTTCTGAATTCTAAAAAAAGTAGCTTAGGAGGTTCTGAATAATTATTTATATATATTAAGTGAATTTTAACACAAATATTGTGTTTGGATTGAAACAATCAAGTTCTGTCAAACACGTAAAAAAAAAAAAAGAGTAGCTACATAGACAGACGAGTGGGAACAACTGAAAACTTTTCTTTGAAAAATTATATTGTGTATATAAAAAAAAAATATTATTTATGTATGTCAAAGATTACTTTTTTAGAGAAATATATTAATTACGAATTTCCTTGTTAAAATTTCCGAACTTCACTAAATACCGGTAAGTATAACTATAGCTCCGCCACTACCTAGTAGAATATTCAAGATGTGTGCCTAGAATATTAAAATAATTAAGTAATAGTAATAACTTAAAAAGATCTACAAAAATAGACATACAGATTCTAAAAATCTGATTTTACTTAGTATTTATAGTGAGAACCACTTTATCACAAGGCCTCAAACTAATCCACTTATATTAATTTGATTTTGTCATCAAAAGTAGCTTTAAACCATTTTAATTAGTGTTAATAATTTTTTTAAATTAGCACACTTTTAAAGACACTATCTTTTTAAGGACAACAACTCTGCTCCACAGTCCATTTCTTCATTTGACAATTTTTCATCTTTGCAAAAACTATCCATTTTTCATCATCAAAAAATGTTCTTGAAAATCTAGAAAAAAAATCTTGTTTAACAATGGGTGGTGCTGCATCAACAATTGCAGCAAAGTTGGCATTTTTTCCACCAGAGCCATCATATCAAGTTGATTTAGATGAACAAACACAGAAATTGAAACTTTTAGGTGTGCCACAAAGTGAAAAAGGTGAAGTTTCAATTGTACAAACAAAGAGAGGCCATTACATTTTTGGTGTTTTTGTTAGGAACAAAGGTGCATCAATGACAATTCTTTATTCACATGGAAATGCTGCTGATTTAGGCCAAATGTTCCAGTTTTTCGTCGAATTAAGTGATCGTTTACGCGTAAATGTCATGGGGTAAATTGAGTTTTATTACATTCATATGGATTCATCTGGTGTTTTTTTTGTTGTTTTGTTGATTTAAGGTTGAATTTAGATTGGTTTTTGCAGGTATGATTATGCTGGATATGGAAGGTCTAATGGAGAAGTAAGCAGTTTTTATTTTAGTGTAACATGTTATGTTTTGTCTTGCTTTTGATTTCTGTCATCATCTGTTGTTTATGGTGTTTCGGTTTATTGCACTGTTTTGTTGTGGTTACTGTTTCCGTATTAGTTGCTATGTTTTCTTCACACTTACTTTGATTTGTTGGACTCGAGCCGAGGGTCCTCCGGAAACAGCCTCTCTACCTCCACGAGATAGTGGTAAGGTTTGCGTATACTCTACCCTCCCGAGACCCCACTCGTGGAATTTCACTAGGTATGTTGTAGTAGTTGTTGTTGTTGTACATGTTATGTTTTATTTTTATGAGCTGGAAGAGTATATATAATAATCAAACTATACTTTTGAGCTTTACAACAAGACTTAGCTAATGTTATGTATTAAAATATGCCTTGATGAACTATAGTTTAGACATGAATGGATTTAATTTCTACTTTTCTTGGCTAATGTTATTTGTTCTAAAGTTTTTGTTTAGTGGTTATCACGTTTATATCACAAAGACATGTGATTTAATCACTCCATTCTTTCCACTTTTCATTAACCAATTCCGAGTGAGGATTCATATAGTTGATCCTGACTTGTTTGAGATCGAGTCATAGTTATTCTTGTTGTTATTGTCGTGCACAGGGGCGGAGCTAGGGTCAAAATATATACATGGTCAAAATTAGTCTTTATGTATATATAGTGGATGTTGAAACCCTTTGACTTCTTCGTATGTTTATTTCTTTATATTTTGAATCCCCTCACTGAAAATCATGGTTCCGCCACTGTTCGTGGATTCAGTTACGAGACGGATTTAACCTATATACACTAATAGTGCAACTTCATATGTCGACGATAGTTACTTGTAGTTATCTTTTAGGTGACAATATAGTGTAACAGTTCTTTTACGCTGTCAGCATATAGAAGTTAAACTGTAATCTAAGTTTTTTTTTGTTTATGTTGCTTTTTGTGTAAACTAGCCAAGTGAACAGAACACATATGCTGATATAGAAGCTGTTTACAAATGTCTAAAAGAGATTTATGAAGTGAAAGAGGAAGACATTATACTATATGGACAATCAATTGGAAGTGGTCCAACTCTTGAATTAGCAACAAAATTGCCTCAAATTAGAGGTGTAATTCTGCAAAGTGCTATACTTTCTGGTCTTCGAGTTATGTATCGTATAAAGTATTCTCTCTGGCTTGATATTTACAAGGTTCGTAAAATTTTCAGTTCAATAGTTGATTATGTTTCTTGATTTGTACGTTACAGTAACGATGTTTCTATTGGTTTTTTTCTGTTTTCTGCAGAACATTGATAAAATCCCATATGTTAGCTGTCCCATTCTTGTGATTCATGTAAGTCTCCGATCTCAAGTATTAGTCGTTTTGGCAAACTGAACTTTTCAAAATATTTGACGTTTTAGAAAAACAAGGAGTAGTTTATTACTTTTGTTTTCCAACTGTACCTTTACTGTTCCAACTGACATTTAGGGCGAGAATCGAGATAAGGGGTAATTTACGTGAATGCTTATGATTAAGGTTATTAAATGTCTTTCTTAAGGAGCGTACAGAAACCTTAAATGTCTGCTCCAACTGACGTTTAGGGTGAGATAAGGGGTAATTTACACGAATGTTGTTATGATTAAGGTTATTAAATGTCTTTCTTAAGGAGCGTACAGAAACCTATGTCTGTTCCAACTGACATTTAGGGCGAGATAAGGGGTAATTTACACGAATGTTGTTATGATTAAGGCTATTACATGTCTTTCTTAAGGAGCGTACAGAAACCTTAAAAGACAGATAATATGGAGCGGAGGAGTATATCGTGTTTCTTCTTTTGGTGGCATGCCTTGAAGCACGCGAACTTTGATTATTTATTTAGACTAATAATTAGTTTAAACATCTTAATTAGCTGTCACACAATACTTAGTGGGATTAAGTAGACTTATGACTAAATCATGGATTAGATTTTCTTGATTGTCTCCAACTTATTTTGTATGTGCACCTAATAAACAAATTCCTAATATCCCATTTCGACATAATCTTTTGCGTATAATCCTGCATAATCTCGAATACCTATTCCATTAAGAATCACTGATTTCTTGATACATCACATTCACACATTTACGATTTATGTGACGGTGTTGATACTCTTGCAGGGTACAGAAGATGAAGTAGTTGATATTTCACATGGTAAAAAGCTTTGGGAGCTAAGTAAAATGAAGTATGAACCATTATGGGTAAATGGAGGAAATCATTGTGACTTGCAAGTTTTTCCTCAGTTTTTTACTCATCTCAAGAAGTTCATAACTTCAATGGAAAGACAAACAGATTATACCAAAAATGTTGATCAGCTTGAGGAAAGTGTGATTGACTTAGATTATACACTTGATATTACAAATGATATTAAGTGCAGACCAAGTATTGAAGAGATTGAGAAATCAAGAATCAGTACTGAACAAAAAGAGATCATTTCCATAAGGCCTAGCACAGACAGAAGAGTATTGAAGCCAAGAATTAGTGTTGAAAAGAGGGAAAAACCAAGAAAAAGCATGGATTATTTTGGGAAATCAAGAGTTAGCACTGATCAATCTGAGAGAGGGCGGAACAGCATTGACCGGTAAAGAATTTTTACACTATCAGCGTCTACTTTAACATCTTGTTTCAGTTTATATGACTTCATTTTTCATGTTAACTAGTTCATTCCACTTATTATGGACGATCACGTATAGTTATCTGACCTCTATTTGTGTATTTTAACATATTGTTTGTAGCAATAAAACCTGCCTTATTTTCCACGCTAACTAATCCTACTTATTATGGACGATTACCTATATCATCATAGTTTAACATGGTGTACTATTTACTTACATATCTTATTTTGCAGGTTTACTAATCCTACTTATTATGGACGATTACATATAGTTATATTATAATCTCTATTTGTGTATTTTAACATGTTTGTAGCAATTTTTCTACCTTATTTTCTACGTTAACTAATCCTACTTATCATGGATGATTACCTATAGTTATCTTACCTATATCATCGTATTTTAACATGGTGTACAATTTACCTACATACCTTATTTTGCAGGTTAACTAATCCTACTTATTATGGACGATAAACTATAGTTATCTTACCTATATCAACGTATTTTAACATGGTGTACAATTTACCTACCTTATTTCCGTGTTAACTAATCCTACTTATTATGGATGATTACGTATAGTTATCTTACCTATATCATCACTTATCATATTTTAACACGGTGAACAATTTACCTACCTTATTTTCCAGGTTAACTAATCTTACTTATTATGGCCAATAACCTAGAGTTATCTTACCTATATCATCGTATTTTAACATGGTGTAATTTACCTACCTTATTTTACACGTTAACGATACTATGGACGATTACCTTGGAGTTATGTTTTAGATGACTTGATAGTGTAAAAGTCGTTCGCACTGTCTACACTTAACTTATGGTCATACAATATGATTAGCAATAACATCATGCTGTATTTTGACTATTGATTTTGAATGATTGCAGCTTTGGAGACATGATGAGATCAGTAGCATTGTGCAATATTGACTGTTTGAAACAGACACTAGCAAAGGAGGAGGACTAATACAACTAAAGTCTATAAATTTGTTATAATAGTCTGCAAAAAAAACAATTTTCTTAGTTTTACTTTTCCTTTGTTTGAATGGCATTTTATTTTTCTGATAATCTTTCTGTAATGTAAGTGTCACACTGCAGCAAAAGGAAAAGGAAAAAAAAAGGTGAAAAATTGAGGACATATGTATGGACCACATTGATATTATATCAATACCTACATGTTTATGATTTGAATAGGTTCTTTCTTTATTGAACGCAAGGGTAAAATTGTCTCCGTGTGACTTATAGATCATAGGTTCGAGTCGTGAAAGTAGCCATAATATTTGCACTATGGCAGGTTGTCTACATCACACCCTTGGGGTGTGGTCCTTCCCCGGACCTTGCTAACACAAGATGCTTTATGTACCGGATAACCCTTTTCTTTTTTATGTTCTTTCTTTATTCAAATTTTAGTATTGGTCCCTACATTAGCAGTCCATTCTTCAAGATTGTTAAGTCTTTTTGAGACATTCTTTATCATGCAAATGATTTATGGACCCCCCATTTACATGATTTTTTGTTCTAAACTTTGTTTTTGAAGATTAGAAGATCTAAAATAAAGAAGCAAAAAGCAAGATAAAGTGATTAGAGAGCCACTAAATGAGGTTCTTAATTATAAATAGAAGAAGAATATTGCTTTTATACTCTAGAATTTGCTCTTTTTAAAGGGGCCACAAAGATCATGATTTCATATGTAGTGTGACACCTTTAATGTCTATTGACAAAGAAAAAGCATAGGAGAGATCTTATCAAAGCAATATGCCAACATCTTGTTTTATAACAAACATTTTGGATCATGATTTTTGATTTGATAGCTTGATTAGCATTTCCTAGGATAAGAATGTAACTAACCACCTGCATAATTGTTAGTAGTTAATGAGTAGGAAATTAACAACATGATGCTCATAATTGACTGAGGGGGTCTACCGGAAATAGTTTCTCTACCTCACAAAGGTCGGGATAAGGTTTGTGTATATCTTATATATCCTTCTCAGACCTCACTTGTGGGACTCCGTTGGGTATGTCGTTGACTTGTTACTGTGATTATTAGTGATCAATGAAATGAGTTGAGAACCATAAGGTTTCAGATTCATAAATCGGTGGGAGCAAAACATACTAGGTGATTACTTTCCCACATGTCCAAGCCTTGGTGAATAAAGTTATTTGAACTTGTACTAGTGAGGGATAGCAGATACCTCGTACAATTAATTGAAATGCGCGCAAAATAATTCAAATACCACGATTATGAAAGAGAAGCCAGTGGAAAGTGAAGTGTTATACAAGACAACTCACAAGATCACATGATATAACCTGAGGTACCAAGATCAATATCAAGAGTGAGTGTGTAAGCTATTTTGAATATGAAAACTTTCAATCACCCATGAAGAGTTCAAAGTGCAATAAAAAATTTAAATCCATAACATGACCAAATGAATGTATGAGGAAACTGATGACAACCAAGGAGGTCATCAAGGGCTTTGGAGCACTCTTCCCATCATAATGAGCTCGAAAGACTTGAAGAAAGCATGTAAGGAAGACTTCAAGACCATCGATATGTTGAAGTGGCTATTATTATTATTACTAGTTTTGGACACGCACGTGAATCCCGAACAAGCACTAATAATTTAAAATAAGTAATTATAATTTCATATCAATTAATACAAATATATGATTTAAATAATTATTAAAATAGATGTGTATGTGAACTTACTCTCTTATTACTACACTCTACATTAATATCACTAACTAAAAGGTAGCATAAAACTCAATTAAGAACAACTAATTTAAAAATAGCAATTGATAACAACTAATTTAAAATTAAAATAGCAATTGATACTAATATAAATAATATATTATTTAAATAATATAAATAAATATTGTATTTCAAAATATGTTATTGTCCGTAAATCGAAGTTAACGGATTCAAGGCAATTGATATTTCTTCTTAGTAGAGTTTATAAAAGTAAAGAATTCAACATTAATAAAAAGAAAATGAAACTGAGATGTCATATTTTATTTTACTACTCAGATATACTTGTAATAGAAAAGGTTTTGTTGATTATTCTTATATAATTTTAAGTTTATTTTCTAAATATGTCCGTTTTATAAAGCGGACTTTAAATTAATTAAGATTAATGAAAAGGGGAAGGTGCATTTTTAATTGAATTGTCATTTCTTAATCTTGAACTAATTACATGATTAATTATTCTTAAAAAGGTTGTGAAAACAATTTTATTAATTTATATTTAATTAATCAATTTTTTTATAATATTTTAATTTAATTTAGGGGTAAAATAGTAATTCAACTTTGATATTTTGGAGCTTTCCACTTTTAATAAGATATGATTTAGTCCGTCTTTTAGTTTGGTTATTTTTACAAGACAAGTATAAATAGTCTTTAAGTACTCTTCATATAAAAGTTAGCTAACTTTGAAGATAAAAAGGATACTTTTTGTATGAGTTATGAGAATATTTCATTGTAGATGTTCAATGAACCTCTTTTGGATACTCTAAATAATGATTTCCGTTTATGAATTCATTTCACTTCATTATTATATTAAGTTTAATGATTAATGTATTTAAATTATTAAATTATATCCCTTCTTTTCTTCTAAATTTTATTCCCTCTCATTTCTATTTGTTAATCCAACTTTTGTTATCTTTGTTTATTGTTGTTGAAGCACAATTAAAAAGAAAAATAAGATAATAAGAATATGATTAAGAACGCTTATTAAGGTTGTAAGAATGTTTCAAAGCCCTTTGATGACATTAATTGTCGTCACTTCTCTCTTATATTTATTTGAGCATGTTATGAATTTACGAACTTTACAAAAATCAATAAATTTTTCACGGCAATTTAAACTTTTTGTCGATGATTGAAAATTTTCGTATCCAAAATAGCTGACATCCTCACTCTTGATATCAACCTTGATACCTCGGGTTACATCAAATCTTGAAGTCCAACCATGGAGACAATTGGACCTTGAAGCTTTCACTCTTTGGGGCTTACTTTTGTATCTCCCAAGCCCATTAACTTAAAACTAACTAAATTAAGCTAGTGTATGCCATTAAATCATATTAAAAAAGCTCAAATTCAAGAAATATATATTGATAAGTTGAACAAATAAGAAATAAACATAATTAGTCAAAAATATATAATAAAAAAATGAAAAATGTCACATGACTGCTCTTTTTAATTTAACCTAATTTTAAACTTTTACACACCATAAAAAAGTGAAGTCACTCTCTAATACTGACGTTTCAAGAAGCTTTTAAATAAGAAATAATATAGTTCAAGAGTGTATAGCAACACCTCATAATGTGAGTGTGAAAGTTGCATAATATGTCTAGTTTAAGTGATTTTTATGTATTAGCACTATTATAAAGTCTTGGGAACAATTAAGTTTAGTAGCTATAGAGCCCTTAATGTAAGCATTAGTATTCTGATTTTTCATCTCTTCATATCTCAAAAACCTTAAACAAGAATTGCAAAAGAAAAAGGGAAACAAAAAGGAATTGAACTATTTTTGTGTACAAATAGATTCAAAGAAATTGGATGACCAATGATTTCAATATAAACAACCAAGAAGAACTTAAAGGTCGTGGTGTGATGGAGTAATAAGTAATTTTTCATTCTAGAGAATTATAAAATTTTGAGTTTGAGTCCTGGATATGAAATCGACTAGGTAGAAAATACTTTATCTCTAAAATAGATTTTTTCAATGCAAATCCTATTAATCGGAACCCAAAAATATGAAATACAGAGTGAAAAGACCCAAAATATAAATAACCAAGAGCAATGATTCGTGAAAATTAAGTGCCCGTTTAGCCATGAATAATTTTCACTCTTTTCTTGAAATTTTATTCTGGAAAACTGTTTGTGCATAGAATTGTTACGACTTTTCGGAATTCAAAGAACTCCAAAAAGTTATTTTCACTCTAAATCACTCTAAAAAATTCAAAACAATTTCAATTTGTATTTCTGTCCACACACACCTCCAATTTTCAAATCTCATTTTCTACTTGAAAACAAATACTTACTACTTTGTTTTTTCAATTTCACAAACACTACTGAAACGACACGATAGCAATACCATAACAGATATACTTATCGACAAGAGAGAGCGAGACTGACCTACCCAAAAGAGAGAACGGAAGACTGACTCCCCCCTCTCACATCCAAACTCCAAACGCCATTATACAATCCTCAACTTTCTTTACACTTTGTCCTTTGTTTTGTCGAAAAAGCTCATTTAGGACCTATAACTTCTTGATCTTTTAACTAGTGATTAAAAAGTTTCCTATTACTAACAGATCTCTACTAGTCCTTTCTAGATTGCAAGATGAGAAGTTTCAACACACATTGATTTTCTTCAGAAGAATCCCCAAACGCAAAAATTGCTTTAACTTACATCCAAACTCCAAACGCCATTATACAATCCTCAACTTTCTTTACACTTTGTCCTTTGTTTTGTCGAAAAAGCTCATTTAGGACCTATAACTTCTTGATCTTTTAACTAGTGATTAAAAAGTTTCCTATTACTAACAGATCTCTACTAGTCCTTTCTAGATTGCAAGATGAGAAGTTTCAACACACATTGATTTTCTTCAGAAGAATCCCCAAACGCAAAAATTGCTTTAACTTACAAGTTACACAAAAAGTTAAATGGTTAAAGATACACTTAAATTATGCTATTCTTTATTTTGTATTAAAATACATCTCGATGTTAAATTATTCTACACATACATGTTACGATTCAGAAGATATATTTGATCAACAAAAATATATTTTAATACGAAGAGAGTGATATTTTAAATAACTAAATAAAAATTGAGATATAAAACTTGTAAAAAAAAATAATTTAGTTTTTTTCTTACTATTAACTCAAAATTAAACATATCAGGATATTGTGATTGCTGACATGGCAGCATCCCCACCTTATAATTCTCAAACACAAACTTCCAAAACAAACTCCCAATTGTAAATGTTTACTTCTAGAACCCTCTACCCTCTCCCTTAAACCCCTTTCTCCAAAAACCCTCAATTCTTGCCCAACTTTACTACTCTTCCCAACCAACCCCTTTATCCATTACACACACAAAACACACAGTGAAAAAACTCATAGAAACACCAAAATCTTTAGATAATGGCCCCTGTAGTAAGCAGGAGTTTGACTTCTTCTCCTATGGCTTCAGTTCCTTACACTCCTTCTTTTGTATTGGGGAGTGGTAGTACCAATAGGGTCTGTCTTAAAAGTACTTTCTTGCCTAGGAATAATATCAAGAATGGATTTTTACAATCTGGGTTGAGGTGGAAACAGGATAAAAGAGATGCTAGAGGAGTAGTGGTTAGGTGTGAGGCTTCTGCTGTAGCTGAAAAAGAAGCTTCTGAGACTTCTGGGGAGACCCATGTGTATCAGGCTGAGGTGGGTTTCATTTTCTTTTGTGTAGTTTAAGGTTTTGGTTTGTATTTTTCAGTTTTTAGTTGTATTGGTTTTGTTGTTGTTGTTGTTGTTGTTATAGTTGTAAATAGTTTGTTGTTTTTGTATTGTGGAGTGGTAGTACCAATAGGGTCTGTCTTAAAAGTTTGTTGTTATAGTTGTAAATATAGTTTGTTGTTTTTGTATTGGGGAGTGGTAGTACCGATAGGGTCTGTCTTAAAAGTAGGTGGAAACATGATAAAAGAGATGCTAGAGGAGTAGTGGTTAGGTGTGAGGCTTCTGCTTTAGCTGAAAAAGAAAGAAGCTTCTGAGACTTCTGGGGAGACCCATGAGTATCAGGCTGAGGTGGAGTTTCATTCATTTTCAGTTTTAGCTGTATTGGGTTGATTTGGATTGTATGTAAATTTTTTAAACATTGTAGGGATACAACGGATTTATATTGTTAGTGGGATTATACTGGTTATGTGGTTGTTGTTGTTGTTATAGTTGTAAATAGTTTGTTGTTTTTGTATCGGGGAGTGGCCATACCAGTAGGTTCTATTTAAAAGTACTTTCACAATCTGGGTTGAAGTGGAAACAATATAAAAGAGATTTCACAATCTGGGTTGAAGTGGAAACAATATAAAAGAGATTCTAGGGTAGTGATTAAATGCGATGCTTGTGCTGTAACTGAAAAAAAGAAGTTTTTGAGAGTTCGAGTTCGAGTTCTGGGGAGGCTCGGTTTCATTTTTTTTTTGTGTAGTTTAAAGTTTTGGTTCGTAATTTTCAATTTTAGTTGTATTGGGTTGATTTCGATTATATGTGAATTGTGCCTAGTGATAACATCATCAATTTTCTAAACATTGAATGTATACAATGGATTCATATTGTCAATTGTAACTAGTTTGTTGAATTTCTACGTCGACGTAGGGGTAAGGTCAATGAGGCTCCTGAGTGCTTAGTTATATTTAGCTGATAGTCTTTTCTTCATTCAATTTTATTGTTGGTAACTTTCTTTCTCGGTTGCAGGTCAGTCGCCTATTAGACTTGATTGTTCACAGTCTATACAGTCACAAGGAGGTTTTCTTGCGAGAGCTGGTGAGGTGAGTACATCTCTCTTTTGCTTTTCCTGCTTTTCCTGAGGGGCAAGACATTTGTACACTGCTTACTAATCATTGATCTTGTGAAGTTATGGATTATTAATAGTTTCGGTTTGTAGATGACATAGCATCCAGGGGCATCTCAATAAAATTAGTGGCCTAAGCCAAATTTTTAATTAGATGTCTTAAATATATGCGCATACACACAAAAATAATAACAATAATTCAGAGTTTCTTTTTTGTTCTTATATGCTACTTGTTTTAGTGTAGCATTCTTAAAAGATATTAAGCGTTTAACATCACACATTAATATTATTATTTATAAAAGTAAAGACCAATTCTAGTAAATAAGATGTTAGCCATTTGTTTGTCATGCATCACCTTGGATGTTTCAAAAAGTTTATTTATTAATATGAAGATTTGAGTTGTTTAATTCAAAGTTCTAAACTATTTTTGATAAAAACTATATAGTTCTTTTTCTTTTTTTATTTAAAGTTTGTACATTTTATTTTTATAATCTTTAATATTTTTTTAAGTGAAAGTAAAATTATAAAATTCACTATCAAAATTTTTTGAGGCCTCAAAATTTTGGTGCCTAGAGCAAAATCTTTACTAGCTTCACCCTTGAGCCACCCCTGATAGCATCATGATATATGTTTGTGTCTAAAGCCATCTATTCGTCATAGAGTTCACATTTTAATTCTTCGTGTTGATATCTGGCTCTGGCCACTACCAAAAGATTGCCCTTTTTTGGGGTTCCATAGGATTCATATTTTTGGAATGCACTTATTGAAGTCTTCATGATGCTTGGAAATTGTCTTTTACAGTTTCCTCTTTTCCTTTATGTGCTATTGCTAACTTCGGCTTCTTCTTTGGACAGTAATGCTAGTGATGCTCTTGATAAGTTGAGATTTCTGAGTTTGACGGAGCCTTCTTTACTTGGAGATTCTGGTGAGCTAGAGATTCGCATCAAATCTGATCCAGACAATGGGACTATTACTATAACGTACGTGGCTTAAGATCTAGCTGCTGCATTAATGCTTTCCTAGTAAAGGTGACTAATTAATTGATAATGCAGGGATACTGGTATTGGAATGACCAAAGAGGAGCTCATAGACTGTCTTGGGACTATTGCCCAAAGTGGTACCTCAAAATTCTTGAAGGCACTTAAGGTAATAAACGGTATCTTCATGTTGTGGAGTCACTTCACTAGTTCTGACTTTGATGGTGTTTTGGAGTTATTGTCGCTAAGAACTATGCTGCTTTCCTATCCATAGGAAAACAAAGACCTTGGATCTGACAATGGATTGATCGGTCAATTTGGTGTTGGTTTCTATTCTGCATTTCTGGTTGCTCAAAAGGTAGCTGCTCATTTTATATGGTTTTGTTTTTAAAAAAAATAACCATTGCCATTCCACTGATTTTGTTATTTTTGGTCTTTCCGTACAATCAGGTCGTAGTTTCCACGAAGAGCCCAAAGTCAGATAAACAGTATGTTTGGGAGGCGGAGGCTGACAGTAGCTCATATGTCATCAGAGAGGAAACTAATCCTGAAAACCTTCTACCTCGAGGAACACAAATTACACTTTATTTGAGGGTACTGCAATACTTCTGCTCCTTTCTCTTGGTGCTTTGCGCCTAAATCCCCTGGGTTGGGGGCATTTGTGATGGTCAAGCTTCCATTTTTTTTCATCACCTAATTTTTCTGAACTACAGGTTGTTACAATAAATTAAAGATAAATTCCTAAAATTCATTATTGACCATGTCAGCTGATGACTTCTCTGCATGATAATAGGTTGAGAATTGTAAAACGTTTAACTTGGAGAATCATAACCTTGTGATTTATTTTCTTCGGTGTGTTAAGATGGATCAGTAGAGAGCAGTGTGAATGATTTTGTTCCCTATGGTAGATGCAATCTGATAGGCTATCATCTTTTTGTAGGACGATGACAAATACGAGTACTCGGAGCCCAAGAAGATCCAGGATTTGGTGAAGAATTATTCACAGTTTGTTTCTTTTCCAATTTACACGTGGCAGGAGAAATCAAGAACAATTGAAGTAAGGTTCTTGTATAATCTAAGGCTGTTTTAACCTCCACCATCTCTTTTTGATTTGGTGTTTTAGGAGAAATCTTTTCTGATTTCACCTAATGGATAATATATCTTTCATGAAATTTTCCAAAAGTTTTTGATATTTGAAGCCCTCTTTCGTTAATCTCATAAAAAGATCATCCATCTACTACTACTCTTGTTAGCAAAGCTACCGTAACACTTTTTTTCACTATGGGGGTGGGTGATCGGATAAATTTCTAGTTTTGAGACCTTCGAAATTTTCAGGTTTTGAAATTGCATTGCAAGGAGCAGATATAGGGATCCTGTTGGTTCTTAGAAAACTGAAACACTAGCATATTTTATACAATGTACTATTTATCTTTACCAGTTAGAGGTTGTTTGTACAGCTTGCGTCATGATTAAGATAAGTGTATGTCACAATTTGCTTTCTCGTGTGATAACTTCGTTGATTGTTACTATTTTTTTGTGGATTGGTAGGGGACAAGGGGGTTTCAACTCATTTCGCTGTGCTAGTTTGTCATCTATTATTCACCTGTACTGCTGGTCCTAATTCTCATTGGTAAATTTTGACAGGTAGAGGAAGAGGAAGAACCAAAGGAAGGAGAAGAAAAACCAGAGGTGATGGCTTCAGACTTATGTGCTTACTGTGTATATCTTCAGTATGTCTCTACGCTTCTCAGCTTATTAACGGTACTGGAATTTGTTTTTCCTTTTTCTTTATAATGACAGGAAGAAAAGAAAATGACAAAGAAGACCAAAACTGAGAAGTACTGGGATTGGGAGTTGACAAATGAGACAAAACCTATATGGGTGAGTTATTGACTACAGTAAGAGTTCATATGTAATATTGTATTCTTTTTTCTATGTGATGGCTATTTTGTAGTTATTCTGGTTGGATAATCCTTTTTTCCCCATAATAAATCGTAGATGCGGAATCCAAAAGAAGTTGAGAAAGAACAGTACCAGGAATTCTACAAGAAAACTTTTAATGAGTTCTTGGATCCACTTGCCCACACTCACTTCACTACAGAGGTATTCACTTGATATTGGACTTATGACTAGTCATTTGTCGTTTTTTATATATTGAGGTTTTAACTTTGATATAACATTTTGTTCAGGGTGAGGTGGAGTTTAGAAGTGTCTTGTACATACCTGGAATGGCTCCTCTTAACAATGAAGAGGTCGTAAATCCCAAGACAAAGAACATACGCTTGTATGTGAAGCGTGTCTTTATTTCTGATGATTTTGATGGAGAGTTGGTAAGTTCTATATCTGAGCTCAATTGGCAACTTTCAAAAGAGATGTCAAGAGAATTAATATCTCTTTCCTTGTGTTATTTGTAGTTCTTATACACAAATTCATAGTCTCTCATTCTTTGAGCTGTCTATTTGACATTAATACACATGAAGAGAAGTGAGGTTCTTGAATCATGTTTAAAATGTCTACTGCAGAATAAAAGAATGATATGTGTGTTTAGTGGTAGAAAAAGAGAATGTGTAGTTTTAATTCCCAGCTTTAAGCAATCTAAATTTAAATTGACGCCTGAGTGCCTTGGGTGCCGTTAGGTGCAGTCCCCTATTTTTGCAAATCAGTTGATGCTAATTTCTATGCATTTCAGTTTCCGAGGTACCTGAGCTTTGTTAAAGGAGTGGTGGACTCAAATGACCTTCCTCTTAACGTTTCACGAGAAATCCTGCAGGAGAGCCGAATTGTAAGGAATAACTTTCGTGCTTGAATGAATTACATTTTATATGTCAAACTGTATTCTTGTTTAGCAATCAGCACAGATGCTGGTGGTGTGCTATGGTCAATTTCTTGAGCTATCCTTTGCAGTTCGATTGAAAAAAGAAGATCCTTTTCTTGGACTGTAATGCATTTATTTTATTTCATCCCAGGTTCGGATAATGAGAAAGAGACTAGTGAGAAAAACATTTGACATGATTCAGGATCTCTCTGAAAGTGAGAACAAGGAGGTAAAATATCATCAAAGCTTTCTTTACCGTTGGTGCCTTATAAAAAAAGTTTCTTGAATTCTGTAAGAGTGCTGCTATTTTATTACAGGATTACAAAAAATTCTGGGAGAACTTCGGTAAATTTGTAAAGTTGGGATGTATTGAAGACACTGGTAATCACAAGCGAATAACCCCATTGCTGAGATTCTTTTCTTCCAAGAGTGAAGAAGAATTGATAAGCTTAGATGACTATGTTGAGAACATGGGCGAAAATCAGAAAGCTATTTACTATTTGGCTACTGATAGCTTACAGAGTGCCAGGACTGCTCCTTTCTTGGAGAAGTTGGTTCAGAAAGGTATTGAGGTATGTACGTCGTCCTAATATTTTACTGGATATATTTACCAAGTCATCCAGATACACAATAGGCATGAATGAGTATTGTTGCACCTGGTGACAAGTCTCTGCTGGTTTACTCTATAGTTTGAACGTAGAGTTTTGCAGACGTATTCCTCTCCCCTCCCCCTCCCTTTCCCCCTCCCTAAAGGAAGTAAATAAATAGAAAGAGAAACAGCCCCCGAATAATGTAACAAGAATTGAATACTTTAAGTGTCACCAGTCAATTCATAGCTTGATAGTTAAAAATGTGATGCAATGCATGAGGCAGGTGTGGAAGTGAGGCTTGACGCACTATCCATCCCCAAGAGAGATAGTTTTTAAGTATCTTGGGTCTTTAATCCAAGGAAGTGGGGACATCGACGATGATGTCACACATCGTATTGGTGCGGTGTGGATGTAGTGGAGGCTTGCCTCCGGAGTCTTGTGTGATAAATGCTATGCTTCTTGCCGTCCGTGGCTGGCAATGAACAAAAAGGTCGCTAGTTTTGAGAGTTTTGGGCAGGGAAGAGAGTGACACTCTGTGTGGGGATGAAATAAATTGAAAACTTAGCTGTGGAAGCAGATTTTTCGGCCATTAAGTATTAATAATAGCAGAAAATGACATCTGTTGTTCTATTACAATTTGAATAAAAGTAAGTGAAGTTTCTTATGTGTAAAAATGAAGATGTCTCGTAAAAAGAATATAGAATTAAAAAACATTCTATATGGCACTAAACAAAACACAAATTTTCTTGGATGTCCAACAAAAGACAAAAAACGTGTGTTTAAGGGGAGGCTGTGCCGGAGAATCGTGTTATCTGGCTTAAATTCTCACTAGAATACCCTCTGTTTGTACACACTCCTAACATTTGCTTGTGTTGCTGAGATATAGGTGTTGTACCTCGTTGATCCAATAGATGAGGTGGCTATCCAGAATCTACAAACATACAAGGAAAAGAAGTTCGTTGACATAAGCAAAGAGGACCTGGAGCTTGGTAAGCTCATTTTTTCTTGCATTGACTGGGAATAGTATAGAAATGATTACTTTCAATATTTCTTGCCTTTTCTTTTGAACTTTATTTCCACTATGTAAACACTCGAATAAACAACAAACAGTATTGGAGAAATATAAATGAAATGGTCGTTCAAGTTGTGACCTATTTCCAGAATATTAACATATTTTGGTCTCCGGCGTTGATTTCAGATGATGATGATGAGGTGAAAGAAAGGGAAGCCAAGCAAGAGTACAATCTCCTATGTGATTGGATAAAGCAACAGTTGGGTGATAAGGTGGCAAAAGTACAAGTTTCGAAGCGTTTAAGCTCATCACCGTGTGTGCTTGTGTCTGGAAAGTTTGGTTGGTCTGCTAACATGGAAAGGTCTGTGGGTTATTATTTCTAGCTTCTTTTTCTATTCTTTTTCAGTTTACTATTTGATTTTAGAAATTGCAAGACTGCTAAAGATCTTCATTTTTTTTTGTATATGAAATAGGTTGATGAGAGCACAAACCTTAGGCGACACTTCAACCCTGGAATTTATGAGAGGGAGAAGAATATTGGAGGTTAATCCTGATCATCCAATCATCAAAGACCTAAATGTAAGTTTTCCCTGCTCGATCTGCATAGCTACTAGCTAGTTGCTTGATTTGGATTCTATCAAAGTCGTAAGTGTCACGTGTTGTGAAACAAATAGAAACGGACAGTTCATATGGAATCAATTTTTACATACAATTTTGGTAACATGTTGGAATGTCATCCAGATAATTTGAACTATGTTGATCACTTCACGCAAGAGAAGATAGTTCTGAGATTGTTTCATGAGGTTTCATTCATCCAATATCCATTGAAGAATATCAACATTTTAAGTTGTTCATAAAAGTGTGTTTTCTAATAATATACATATGCAGCAGAACGATGAAATGTTCAGTGATTTTTGTGCATTACTGCTCTATTTACACTTGACTTATCTTCAATTTCACACAAGTTGCCTGATATGTAGCAATCGATTTTGCTGTTGCTCATTTGGTTTCAGAAAAGTAAAACATTACATCTAAGGTCTGACCCCATCCTCCCCAGATTCCACTTGTGGGATCACACTGGGTATGTTGTTGTAGTTGTTGTTTGGGACTGAGGGTTAGTTGTTGTTGTATCCTTTTGATGTTTTGTATCATAAAGCATACCAACAGTTGAGTAAAAAAAGATATACTAGTAGTGAATCTTAGCGACTTGACTAGAACTGTTCTCCCCCATAGAAGAAAAATATGGTTAAGTTCGACTACGAATCTTATCTATTCAACTAATGGTTCTGTGGTATTACTGCAGGCTGCATGCAAAAATTCACCCGATAGTTCTGATGCCAAGCGAGCTGTGGAACTGTTGTATGACACCGCATTGATCTCCAGTGGATTTACTGTAAGTACTGTGGAACACACCTCGTCTTTCCTTCTAAATCAGTTTAACATAACAAGTACTCCCTCTGTTCAGTTTATTCCTCTTTAGTCCGTTTAAAAAAGAATGCGTCTTTCCTTTTGACATTTTCTTCAAGTCCATCTTTGTAAGGCCACAAGATCTGCACATCTTTAATTTAAGACCACAAGATTCAAGTCTTCTTTACTTTCTTAAACTCCGTGCCAAGTTAAAACATGACAAACAAATTGAAACGAAAGTAGTATTGCATAAGTTGGTCTCTTCCTGATACATGAATTTAACACCGAGGCACATTGTAAACAGCCTGACAGTCCAGCTGAGTTGGGTAACAAGATCTACGAGATGATGGCGATGGCTCTTGGAGGAAGATGGGGCAGATTCGAGGAAGACGAGGCAGAGGCAGAGGCAGAAGCAGAAGCATCAACCGAGTCAGAAGCAAGCTCTGTAGAGGCACAAGTTGTCGAGCCATCTGAAGTCAGGACCGAGAGCAACGATTATTGGGAGTGATTCATAAAGTGTTCCATCTTTCTTGTTTAGGCATCCAGAAGAGAGAATTTTTGGTTTTGGGAGGGGAACAAGAATGTTATAGGGGGGAAACTAGAAATTGTATTGAAGAAATTTTGGAATGAATAATTAGTTACAGAATTAGTAAAAGATTTGGTTGGTTTTTACTTTTCCCCTCGTGCAATACCATTTACCATCGGAAACAGCCTTTCTATCTCCACAAGGCAGGGGTAAGGCTGCATACACATTATTTATAGCTGAAAAATTTCTTAGGTTATTGACGTATGGTTTGAAACTCGGTGGATAAGCTCACTCTTTTACCTTTCTCTATTTAAATACTAGGTTTTTGTCGGTGGTAGAATTTAAACGTGTTTCTAATTTACACATCACGTGCTGCATTGTTTGCCTGGCAATAATTTCTTACTTGTGTTTGAAAACGTTGCTTAAGAATTTAACTTTATCCATTGGTGGTTAGATTACTCTTCTTTTGAAAATTTTATCAACCATAATTTTTCCAAATTATGATCTTATTTGATGAAGACAATTACTTTAGTTGATTTTTAATTGTGTGAATGACTTCTATTATCATAAATGAACCAACATAAACAAAACAAATGAGTTTGTAAAATGGTGGACAAAAAATGTGGCTCCCGAAAGAAAATGTAGGTTGGTGGTGGTTATGTGCATTTTTCATAAAGAGAGCCTCTGTCTCAAATTATTTATCGCAATTTTTGAAAATAGTTATCTCAAATTGTTTGTTATTTTAAAAGTTCAAGGTAAAATTTATTATTTTTTTCCTATTTTATTCTTAGTATACTATAATATATTTTAAAGGCTACAAATATTTTAATAAAATAATATTTAATGAAGATAAATTATATTTTAAAATATAAATAATGATAAAATAGTTAAAATTTCCTCTAATTAATATTTTTAAAAAAATATATAAAAAAAAACACGACATATAATTTGAAATGCGCAGATAATTGACAATTTTCGTTGACTTTAAGTGGTCTTAATTCCTTCCATGAAGATGTTGTGGCCCATGATCAAACAACACTTTTTTTTCTTGAATTGAAAAAGGGGAAATGCTATGTATGATATTTGTAAGTTAGTTACTCCCGTTTTAATTTGTTTAACATATTTTTTTAAATTTATTTTTTAAAAATATTATTTTTTAATCACTTTTTAGTTTTAACTTGTTATGTAGCATGTTTAAAATATTAAAAGACATTTTGATACATTTAACATATCTTTAATTCAAGACCACTCTTTTAATATTTTGGTACGCTATGTATGATATTTGTTAGCTAATTACTCCTCGTTTCAATTTGGTTGACCTACTTTTTTTTTAGTCCATTTACAAAAGAATGACTCTTTTTCCATTTTAACAACTCCTTAATTTCAACTTTCTACCTAACATATTTAAGAATACAAAATTAAAATATATTTTGTTACATTTGATATATCTTTGTATTCTTTATTTTCTTAAATTTCATGCCAAATCAAAATAGACCTAACAAATTGAAACCAACGGAGTAAAAAAAATATCTGAATTTCAGTGCCATACCTCCAAGTTACTGCAAACGGGTCGGGTCACCCAATAAGCTAAAAGTAAAACCCGGATATTATTGTCTGTTAATTCCTAGCAACAAAAGAAATAGGTTTTTGGAAGGGTTTAAGGCAGCCTCCATTGCCAAACTCCTCCTTTCTCTTCTCCTCTTTTCACCATTTTTTCTTCACAAATTTTTTCCTTTTCAATGCTATCAACCATTCCACAGTTTCCCTTACCATTCTTTCAGCTTATAAGTCATTTGGGGTGAATTTTTTTCTTCACTTTTTCAAGAAAAGATCCACTGAATATGTGGAGGTATATATCTAAACAAGCTTATTCAAGAAAATTCAGAAACAACAATGATTCAGATTTTCTTAGTTTTGCTCAGTCTTTTGGAAAAACTAGAGCTTTAAAAGGCTTATGTAAAGAAAATCCCAACTTGGGTTTGTCTAAAGATTCAATCTTTTCTAGAGTTAATGGAAAAAAATGGCATTTAGATGGCATGTGTGAAGATAGTTGTAAGAATCACCACTTGGGGTTCTCTCAAAATTCAATCTTTTCTAGAGTTAATGGAAAAATGAGGCATTTAGATGGCATGTGTGAAGAAAGTTATAGAAATCCCAACTTGGGTGTGTCTAAAAGTTCAATCTTTTCTAGAGTTGATGGAAAAACTAGGCATTTAGATGGCATGTGTGAAGATAGTTGTAGGAATCACTACTTGGGGTTCTCTCAAAATTCGATTTTTTCTAGAGTTAAAGGAGATTTTCGAGTTTGTACTCATATGGGTGGTGGATCTTTAGGATTTTTAAGGAGTTATGGTAGTGCTGCAGAGGCGATTGCGTCTACGTCTGAAGAAGATATTGATGAGATTCAAGAATTAATAGAGGAAATGAACAAAGAAAATGAGGCACTGAAGACCAATTTGCAGCCAAAGCAGCCGAAAACGATTGGTGGGATGGGGATTGGGAAGTATAATTTGCTTAGGAGAAGGCAGATAAAGGTAGAAACTGAAGCATGGGAAGAGGCAGCTAAGGAATATCAGGAGCTGCTGATGGATATGTGTGAGCAAAAGCTGGCGCCAAACTTGCCGTACATGAAGTCTTTGTTCTTGGGCTGGTTTGAGCCGCTGAGAGATGCCATAGCTGCTGAACAGAAGTTGTGTGATGAAGGTAAGAACCGTGGGGCTTATGCTCCCTTCTTTGATCAATTGCCTGCTGAAATGATGGCTGTGATTACAATGCACAAGTTGATGGGGTTGCTAATGATGGGTGGAGGAACGGGTAGTGCTAGAGTTGTGCAAGCTGCTTCCGCCATTGGTGAAGCAATTGAGCATGAGGTTCGTCTCTGTTCGTTGGGGATTTTGAAATTACTTTTTATTGCTTTGTTTTAGTTTCCATATACTTTTATCTAGTCCAAATATTTGTGTCTCATGCAATTTTATTTATTTGGATAAGATTGTAACACTCTATATTGAGTGAAGATAAAAGTAGAAGAGGATGAGACTACCACTCCCTATTGTGTTATGTAGAACTAGTCCGCTCGTTCTCATGTTTGTCATTTCTCTCTATCTTTGGGCTCTCTTCTTCAGAATGGACTGCCTGTTTGGAGACATTTTTTTTATTTGTACTAACATGGTAGTCTAAACATTTGTCATATGTTCTTTAGGGGTCGTTTGGTAGGTTGTATAAGAATATTGAATAGGATGTATTAGTAATGCTGGGATTAGTTATGTTGACAATATTTTTTATCTCGATTGTTTGGTTGTTGTATTAAAATGAATAGGATGTATAGAGTGTATTAGAATAGGAATAGTACCCCATATTGTTACTGTCATGGTTTATAATGTATAAGAATAGTACCGAATAGAGTGCATTAGTTATACATAGGTTGAAAACACTACCAAACAAGGGATTAAATAATACCAAAGCTAGTATATGTATTATTTTCTCTAATACCTCCTACCAATTGACCCCATAGAGTAATCAACGAAACCTCATCACGACATGTGCCAGCAGATTCTTTATTGGAGTGAAATATTTGTGCTTCATTATCTCTTAGGAAACTAAAATTTTGTCCTATGGGTTTTTTAGTGACCATGTGCAAAGGAACTCCCCCTCATCTAGAAAGATTGACAATCCAGGGAGAAAGAGATAGCACAAACACATGCATTGAAATAGATTAAAATATTACATCCCCAGTGGTTAGGGGAGAAGTTGCTTAGCAAGGACGATATTCCAGTTGATTTAATATCCCTTTCTACGCTTGTCTAGTATTGATTTATGCAAACTTGTGTTTTTTCTTCTCTGCCATATCTTGTTTAATTTTATCGGCAATCCTTTCACTGTAAATGCCAATGGAACTTGGAGAGGCTGCAATAACTTTCCATTTCCTTATTCAAGTGTAGTATGATGCAGCATCAATATGGGTGAAATGTGGCTGCCAAATTCTTTCTTTTTGTCTGTGATAAAGTAATAATTTCGTTGATGATTTGGGAGAAAACACTGGTATACTCTATTCAAGTGGTATACAAAAAGTGGTAGAACCTACAACAAAACATGGTTCTCCACAATGAGCACCCTGCCGTCAATGCTCACTGGAATCTCGTGGGTGTCCAAAAATTGACTAAAAACAGAATGCTTAATACATCGAACGCCCCTTAAACTTGTCGGTAAATTCCATGTAGACACTCGAACTACAACCTGTTCCAATTGAGCATCTAAACACATGATAAAGTGTTCCTATTAGACACTTCCTTCTCATACTACAAGCACTCGAACTACAGCCTGTTCTCCTGAGTTCTGTACTTTATGTTCTTCTGGTACATTAATGGGCTCTCTGTATATAGTGCTATCATATCAATGACTCTTTTATTTAAGTTAATATTTCAAACTATTGTCTACCCATAAAGGTAGGGATAAGGTCTATGTACATCCTACTCTACCCCCCCACCCCCACTTGTGGAATTACACTAGAAATTTTGTTGTTTAATTGTTTAGGCTATTGGGAACTTCATGGTTTCTTTGTTTGTCGTCTCCATTTGTTAGCCTAAGTTCAGAAGCATTTCTCATGACTAATCAAAAAGTATATAACAAAAAGAGAGCTGTTCAGCCATGTTTGTCTCATTTACTTCTATTTCAATTCCTTCTCAGGCCAGAATATATAGATTTTTGGAGAAGACCAAGAAAAACAATGCATTGAGTGGTTCCTTGGAAGAAACACCTGGTGATATAATGAAAGAAAGAGAGAGGCTGAGAAAAAAAGTAAACATGTTGATGAAGAAACAGAAACTGCTGCAGGTTAGAAAGATTGTGAAGCAGCAAGATGATGAAAAGCCTTGGGGCCAGGATAACCTTGTGAAGGTTTGTCTTTAACATTGTCTTCCCTTCATCACCCTGGGCATGCCCTTGTATTTATAATAGTTTGTGATGTTTTGCTGAAAGTAATGCCTTTTTATAGGTTGGCTGCCGATTGATTCAGATGTTAATGGAAACCGCCTATATACAGCCTCCAAATGACCAGTTAGATGATTGTCCTCCAGATATTCGGCCAGCATTTGTGCACACCCTCAAAACTGTAGAAACAGTGTGAGTACAAGCTTAACTCGATGAATCAGTTTCCCTCAGTTGCCTTGCCTCAACTGAGAAATAGAGGAAAAAAGAAAACAAATCCACTCATCAAGGGATTCGATGTAGATAACATCTCCGAACCATTCATTGTTGATTTTTTTTTTGTGGTTTCTGTGATTACAGGAAAGGTAGCAGGAGATATGGTGTGATTGAATGTGATCCACTTGTTCGTAAAGGCTTAGATAAAACTGTGAGTATAGTATTTCACGGGTATTCATTGCCTGTTGGGTGATAATGTGATTCTCCTGCTTACATAATTAATTGCCATAGAGGATTTATAGTGACAGTAAATCTTTGCTCGTGATCAGGCTAGACATATGGTGATTCCATATATGCCGATGCTGGTTCCTCCACAGAACTGGTCAGGGTTAGTATGCGGATCTTCTTTTCTTATTTCCAGTCTGTATGCTAGATACTTGAGTTTAGATAATTACTCTATTCTATTTTCTCCTTTTCTTCCCTAGTGAATAGAGGATCTTGTTTCCTCTTGGCCGGAACTTAAGTACCTGTGTGGTGTGTCAAAATCCGTTCTCAAGATAGTATCTGTGGACTGAGGTTTCTCCCACTTATTTATTGACCCATGTTCCTATGAGTAACCATTAGTGTGTGGTGACTTATTGGTATTTGCTTCTTCCTGAATAACTTGATTGATCTTCAAAGTCAACAACAACAACAACATACCCAGTGTATTCCCACAAAGTGGAGTCTGGGGACCACATATTAGCATCGGTTGCTTGGTTTGATAATTCCAGCACATTAGGTCTCAGAGCCATGTGTATCTGGGTTAAATTTTCACATTTTCTGGCAGGTATGACAAAGGTGCATACTTATTTTTACCATCATACATTATGCGGACACATGGAGCAAAACAGCAGCGTGAAGCAGTTAAAAGAGTTCCAAAGAAGCAATTGGAACCTGTATTCCAGGTTTGCAAGCAGATGTTCCCTTTTTATTTTGTTTCTTTATATATAGTATTCAAAATTCGAGCCCCCCGAAAAAATCAGGCCTCATTTTTCACCTTTCGATATTTTCGTGTTTCAGGCACTTGACACTCTTGGTAATACCAAATGGAGGGTGAATAAAAGGGTACTTGGCATATTAGACAGAATATGGGCTAGTGGAGGCCGTCTTGCTGACTTAGTCGACAGGGAAGATGTGGGTGACGATGCTTCATGATGTTGAGATTTTGTTTTCCCTTTTGCTTTTTGAGGTTTGTTTACCTACATGCGTGTTTTCTTAGAGGTGAGTTGATTTCAGGTACCTTTACCTGAAGAGCCAGACACAGAAGATGAAGCAGAAATCAAGAAATGGAAGTGGAAAGTTAAAGATGCGAAAAAAGAGAACTGCGAGAGGCATTCTCAGCGGTGTGATATTGAACTCAAACTAGCTGTAAGTTGTATCCTCGTTTTAAGTTATTTCATTTTTTTAATTGTGTTGATGGACAGTATTCCATGACCTTTACTTTGAAGAGCAGGTGGCACGGAAAATGAAGGATGAAGAGGGTTTTTATTATCCACATAATCTTGATTTTCGTGGTCGTGCATACCCTATGCACCCGTATTTGAACCATCTTGGCTCTGATTTATGCCGTGGCATCCTTGAATTCTCTGAGGGGCGCCCCCTTGGAAAGTCCGGTTTACGCTGGCTGAAGATACATCTAGCAAATGTATATGGTGGTGGCGTTGATAAGTTCTCATATGAAGGTCGTGCAGCATTCAGTGAAAACCATGTGGAGGATATTTTTGACTCTGCAGACAGACCACTGGAAGGAAAGCGTTGGTGGTTGGGGGCGGAAGATCCTTTTCAATGCTTAGCAACATGTATTAATATATCTGAAGCATTGAGAAGCCCTTCTCCAGAGACCACTATATCTCATATGCCAATTCACCAGGTAATAGATAATGCGAGAATGTTTGTGGTGGAGTTCGTAATGTGTGTGCTTAGTTTGAACCTCCTGAAGGCTCCATAGATGAGAGAACTGCAGGAAAGAGAAGCTAATTTTTCTGTTACGTGATTTGTGTACTTTCACTAATTCAAGATGATGCCCACAATTAGTGTAGATGGTCACTGAGAGTGTATAGCTTGTGACTGTATAGTATATTGGTGTGAAGTTATTCTCATGGTTTATAGGATTTCCTTAATCAATTTAGAGGTTGATGAAAGTTGCTTAGTCTTAGGGTTTCTTTGGTCTTCCTAATAGTTGAACATTGCTAGCATAGTGATGACCCCCCCGGGGGGGGGGGGGGGCGTAGTTCTACGAGATGGATTGATGGACTTCGGTTTGTGTGAATGCCCTCAAAATAATGGTGCCATTTAGGTAGTTGATGTCTCAAAGTCATGGGGTCTAGTAGTTCTTTTGTGCCAACTAGTCCCCTTCAGTGTATTCAACAGCTATTTTCTCTACAAAGCTGAAATATATTGGGTCTTTTAGTAGAAAATGCTAATAAAGTGTGGGTTTTAATGAATAAAGGTGCTATTGAAAAAAAGAAAAAAAAATGTGTTCATGAATAATAGCAAACCAAATTATGTAGACAAAAGAATTGTAGAACATACAATTAAGTAAAATAGTTTTTCGTGTTGGTCTCTTCAAGGCAGAGGCCAAGGGAATGAGGTGCATGCCTTGCTCCTGCATTAAAGTGCTGCTTAGAGGAGGCATAGCACAAAACCTATTTTGCACCTAGCTTCAGGGCTTAATCATGCCGCAAGAGACCTTTGACAACACTCGTGTCATAGCCATACAATCGGATTGATTAGAATACATTTCACTTGCTTTGTCCATGAAACTACCATGGGAATCCTCTACGTTGGAGAGTTCTAAAATGCACGATACCATTCTATTAATAAGATTATTTTCTACGACTTTCACAAGTTTTAACCAAATTACTTGCAAAAAAATCCGCTTAACTAAATCTAACAAATGTGGTATTTGCTGGATCACTAACTTTTGAATTATTACTTCCTTGTGCATAACTCAAACTGATATCTTAAATTGCAATGCATTCAAATGCTATCACATAAAATGGGAGTTAATGTGCCCATAAGTGAACATGTTAAACGGTGGCTAAGATTGTGCAAAATACTCTGTAACTACATGCAATAAGTTCCAACTTGTGACTTCTAGAATTTCTTTGCTGTTTCTAATTTTCTAAATGAAGATTTCAGAAGCTGAATAATGTACATTGAGTATTCATAGTGAATACTGGTCAAATTCCCTTGAAACACTGAGGTGGTATTTTTTTCTTGACTATTCAAGTCAAATAGTACTTTTGCTCAATGAAAATTTTATTTTAGTTCTGTACTATGTAGTTACTGATACCTGCATGAGTTGGGGTTTTATATTTCTCGTGAAATCTATAGAAAAATTGATCTCGTGAATAAATAAATCCCTATCTTCTAAGAATATCTATTGTTGAAGAGCCAACTGTTAATCACAAAAGGATAACTATACATTCTAATATGTGGTAGCTTTACCTAAATGTTGAGTTGCATATGATATATTCTGAAGTTTTACCTACAATGTGAATCTGATTGTCTGCTTATGACTTTCTAATGAAGGATGGTTCGTGCAATGGGCTACAACATTATGCCGCCCTTGGCAGGGATAAGGTAGTGCATGCCTTTTTTGTTCTCCTTTAAGGCTTTGTTGAGATTGTTTCATTGAATAAGCTGTCTTTGTTTGAGCATTAGCTAATTCAGCATTCAAATATACTT
Source organism: Jaltomata sinuosa (assembly GCA_003996215.1). NCBI lineage: Eukaryota > Viridiplantae > Streptophyta > Magnoliopsida > Solanales > Solanaceae > Jaltomata > Jaltomata sinuosa. The sequence goes on along the minus strand of QJPP01007518.1, from coordinate 120,875 downwards.
GACAAAATTATGGAATGCTTTGTGTTGTGTACTACAGAATTAATCCTAAACGGTGATAACATGTTTTGAGTAGGCATAGTTTTGACTGAGTCTAGATTACTTTACAGTTAGGAGCAGCTGCAGTCAACCTTGTTTCTGGAGACAAGCCTGCTGATGTTTACTCTGGAATTGCTGCCAAGTGAGTTACAAACCGCACTTTCCCTACTTCCTTTCTTTTGCTTTCACTCCTTCAATGTGGCTTCAATCATAGAAAGTCTAAGACCAGCTGTAGGAAATGCTGCAGGATATTTATCAAATTCACTGTGTCTTGTCTTTTGGCGAGAAAAGATTATAGATTGATAATATCTCTACAAAGTTTATCTCGTGATAGCTAAATACTAAATTTAAGTTGTTGTAATTGTGATTGTTGGGTTCAGGATTTGATGTAAATTTCATATATAGAGAGGTTCATTTTGTGTAATAATGTTAATAGTATTCTAGTACTAGTACTGCATGAAAATGATTGTAAGTTTCTTTCTTCAACCAGAGTTCTTGATATTATGAAGAGAGATGCAGATAAAGATCCTGCAACTGATCCAAATGTGATGCGTGCCAGGCTGTTAATTAACCAGGTGTGTCTATGATGTGTCTAAATTCTTCTGGCTTATATACCATCGATGATGGAATTCTTTTTTCTTTCTAGAGTTTTATGGAGTAATATACATTATACAAGGGGCATACTTCTGTATTGGTTTCTATGTTCAATTAACGACTGGATAAGAGACGCTGAATAGTTTTTTTTGAAGAGGTAATTGTATTAATAAGTAGCACAAAAAGAGTGCTAAATTTTTGTACAAGTGAACAAAAGAAGAAAAGAAAACCAAAAGTATGGTCCTCTTCAACTAATGGATTCTAATAATGTTTCTGCCTCATTAGCATACTTCAGCTTACATCATGATTGAAATAACCAAAGATAATCAAACTTAATCCTCTTAACTGATTTGTACTACTCCTCAAAGCATCATTATAATGTGCTGAATAATATTTCTTCTGTAACCCATTGCTTTTAATTGCTAACTCAGGTGGACAGGAAGTTGGTCAAGCAAACAGTGATGACATCAGTGTACGGTGTCACATATATTGGTGCTCGTGACCAAATCAAGAGAAGATTGAAGGAGCGTGGTGCCATTGAAGATGATAATGAGTTGTTTGCAGCAGCTTGTTATGCGGCAAAAGTATGAACTTAGATTATTCAAATCTGCTTGAGCTTTTCAATAAAATCATATAGTTGATTTATAGTAAATGTTATGACATAGCAAATTAAATCTGTCTATCTCAAAAAGATAATCCTTTCCTTGTGGTTAGTCCTGAAATGGTGTCTAACAGTAATATGGGTCATCATTTATATATAAAAAAGGTAAATGTGGTTCGTCTTTTCACTGTTCTCGATACAAACTATCCTCTGTGCTATTCCACCAAACACAAAAGTCAACATAGGGGTCCAACATAGTCTCCCAGCAAATGATAAAAGAAGTCGTGTTTTTATTTTCTTTTAAATCATAGTGTTGTTTTAAACAAAAAAAAAAACAACGGAGTAGGATCTAGTTACCACTTACCCGTGCAAAATGTAGTATTACTCCAATCCTAAAACTTGCGTCCATATCGACTCCAACAATCAAATTTTAACTATGGTCAAACACATTTTCCAGATAAATTCTACGTAGTACATAGTTGTACTTCCATGTAATTTATCATTTTGCCATTTCATGGTGAAACATTTTTCTACATTTAGTCTTGAATTTGGCTTTGGCCAACACCAACTCTGACCTTTGGGAGTCAAACTAGGAAAATTTTCCTGATGGAGTTTGCAACATTTTGTTACTGCATTTCGAGGTCCTTGAGGTTGCTGTTGAATTACGTGTCTATACTTTCTGATGTCTATTTAGCGTCAATGTTCCTTCAAATGCTGTTCTGTATTTGCTTATGTACTTGGTCTAATTATCTTTCATCACATGGTCAGACCACCTTGACTGCCTTAGGAGAGATGTTTGAAGCTGCCAGAAGTATCATGAGTTGGCTTGGAGATTGTGCAAAGGTTTGCTTTTATTCCAATTATCTTATTTAGTAGTTGGTACATGTATTAATTGAGTTATTAAATTACAATTGGAGTAGTTAAACTTAAATCTGTTCAGTCATGTTTGATGTATGATACATAATTTGCGTCTCAGTGGTTTGTTTAAATGTACGCTGCAGCCTATCCCCTGATTCTGGTCAATGACATTCTTGTTCTGATATTAGTACAGAAGCTGATCTTTAGGAATATATAAGGTGGAAGTAAAAAGTTATCTGATGCTTCCACGAGTTCAGGTCTATACTGTATGTGAAAAACAGTAGCAACAACAACAACAACAACATACCCAGTGTATTCCCACAACGTAGGGTCTGGGGAGGGTAGAGTGTACGCAGTCCGTACCACTACCTCAGAGGTGAGGTAGAGAGGCTGTTTCCGATAGACCCCCGGCTCAAGACAAAAACAGTCTAAGAATAGGCTAAAAAGGACGTAACAAAGATACAGGATACAAAAACATGATAAAACTACAAGAGACGATAGGAAGTAATATGAAGTAACAAACAACAGACAGAAGCAGAACACTGCCACAAAATACTACTACGAGGAATCCAAGCACAAAAAACTATAAGCGAGCACTACGATTACTAGTCAGGACAACAAGGAAACACACTCCTACCTACTAGCCTACCCACACTTCTACCTACTACTCTTCTACCCTAATCCGCGTCCTCCACACCTTCCTATCTAGGGTCATGTCCTCGGTAAGCTGCAACTGCGCCATGTCCTGTCGAATCACCTCTCCCCAATACTTTTTCGGTCTACCTCGTCCTCTCCGGTATCCATCCATAGCCAACCTCTCACACCTCCGCACTGGAGCATCCGTGCCTCTCCTCCTTACATGTCCGAACCATCTCAACCTCGCTTCCCGCATCTTATCTTCCACCGATGCCACACCCACCTTATCTCGGATATCCTCATTCCTAATCCTATCTCTCCTAGTAAACCCGCACATCCATCGCAACATCCTCATCTCCGCCACCTTCATCTTTTGAATATGGGAGTTCTTTACTGGCCAACACTCTACTCCATACAACAAAGCTGGTTACCCTCTAATCAAACTCAATGCGGTGTTAGTCAATGAATTCAAAAGTGCTTTGTTCCTAACTGTAACCTTAGGGAGATAGGAAAACCATTTCAGATGGGGGAGATTTTGAAGGTAAAGGAATGAAAAGAAATGTCAAGCACCAGTATCACCTGATTATGTTGCTCCTGATTTTCCTCCGTTTCGATGGATTTTGAAGTTATTATGGTTTTCATTTTCTTTTTACTAATGGTTAACACTTTATTATCCAGATTATAGCTATGGAAAACCAGCCTGTTCGATGGACTACTCCACTTGGACTTCCTGTTGTGCAACCTTACCGCAAATTAGGAAGGCATTTTGTAATGTTCTGATGCATTCAAAGCTTAAATTGCATGGAGTTCTAAAACAACTAATGTCTCTGACAAATTTAATATTTGAATGTCACTAACTATGTGCAACTTAAACTCTATGCAGATTAAAACTTCTCTTCAAATTTTGACATTACAGCGTGAAACAGATAAGGTGCCTCTCTGCTTCCATTTAGCTTGTCTTTTCCCTTGTGTTTTTCCTTTACTTATAATGCTTTTCTGGATGCAATAATTTGGATTCATAGCACGTTGATTATCCTTCTATGCAACTTTCTCCTTCTACTACTAACTACCCGTTAGAGAAGGTAAAGTTTGAAGACGTACAACTAAAAGATGAATGGAATCAACATAGAATACCACTGTTCAAAAATTTGAAACTAATTGGAGACGTTGGATCAATGTACTGAATTGCATATCCTCGACAATAAGTTGCAAGTTAAGTGATGCTATCTGCTATTCATGCTCTTATCATAAATTGCAGGTAATGGTTAAGCGACAGAGAACAGCATTCCCTCCAAATTTTGTTCACTCTCTTGATGGTTCCCACATGATGATGACTGCCATTACCTGCAAAGAAGCTGGCTTAAGTTTTGCAGGTTCATAGTGGTGCCTATTTTCTTTCCGGTTGCATGAAATGTCAAGTGCCCGTCTGAATAAGCATCGGATGATACATTCTAATGTTTTCATACCAATATTGATGGCAGGAGTGCATGATTCATACTGGACACATGCGTGTGACGTTGATCAAATGAACCAAATTTTGAGAGAAAAATTTGTTGAACTCTACGACGCACCCATACTGGAAAATGTAAGTTTTATGGGAATGATCATTTACTGCTGCTTTTTCAAAAGTTGCCCTTCAAGACATTAATGATTCTCACATTAAACAAACTTTAATTTACTGTATCCTGCTTGGAGCCCTTCTTATCCTGATCAAATTTGCATTGGATTTTGCTTATGTTTTCTTCAAGACAAGACTGCTAAAGTATACCGTGTCACAAATTATTAACACACTGCTAATTATTAACAGTTATTGGAGAGTTTTCAGCAGTCATTCCCTGACTTGCAGTTCCCTCCATTACCCCAGAGAGGTGATTTCGATCTAAGAGAAGTTCTGGAATCCCCCTATTTTTTCAACTAGTCGAGCAGTCTTATTTTTTCGATTTTGTGTGGTCTGGTATTTGCTTTTTCCCTACAATGACAAAACTCGCGGGATCTTCAAACTCTTGGATCCATCGCGCTAGGCCAACTGCTGCTCCGGAAGTCAAGAAACATGAGCCTATACTGACACATTGGCTGCTCTGCCTGGATAGCCCAATCGTATGCTACTGCAGAACGCGGCATTGACCATATATGTTGGACAAGATTAGGACTTCTGGGATGAGTCAGGTTGCTATGCGTATATGATATTGGACATAAGCTACTCTACGAGACATTGTACGGGTGAAAGCAAGCAGTCGGGCTAATGGTCTCGATGAAATATTATTCGTGTACAAGCATGTAGAGGCAGGCGTAAGCAAAAGCGAAAACGCCTCCAGCACTGGAAAGACAAACTAATGAAGACTGACCTTAGATGACTCTACAGAATACTGAGTAAAAGATAATAGCTTCTTCCCTTTTCTTTTTTACCTCAATAAAATCTGATTTTTTATACCTCTTAATATTTATCCTGAGCTTTGTTGTAATAAGAACACATTTCACAGATTTTTAATAGAAGTTATATTCTTGTTATTGTTCATACAATTTATAGTACATGATATGCCAAGCAAGGACCTACTATTATATCACTTTAAATGATAGTCACAGCTAACTGCCAACTATCCTTGATTAATGAAAGTTGAGCACAGAACTGGTCATATGTACTCCCTCCGAAGTCCGAACTAGTTTACTTGTCACATTTTATGGTTTGCATGTCTCGAAAAACATTAACTAGAGTGTAATTTGACTAAATTATCCTTATTTATTATTCCTCAGTATTTAATACTTCTCTCTTTTGCACTACATTAATATCTCTCATTTTTATGACTAAGGGTAAAGATGGAAACAAACAACTAATTATACCTTGATTTTTTCTAATGACAACTATTTTGGACCATCTATTTTTAGTAAGGACGATAAGTGAAGTGGTCCGGAGGGAGTAATACTTTCTTTGTTCTATTTTATTTTGATTGGGCAAGCAATTTAAGAAGAAAGAAGGATTTTTGAAATTAATGGTCTAAAACAAGTCAGAGATATTTGTGTGGCTATCGGAAACAACCTCTACCTCCACGAAGTAAGAGTAATGTTTGTATATACTTTACTTTCCTCAGATATTACTTGTGAAATTACACTAGATAGTGTTGTTTGTTATTGATTAAAAAAGAGTAATATTTAAAGTCTGAAAATGATACTTTTTATATGTAAAAATATATCAATCTTTTTTAAACCAAGGAAGTATCTCTTTATGCTCTTATAGTCCTTGTATTTTATGCAAAAATAGAATTAATGATTTTCATATGAACCACAAAATACTAAAGATAAAAAAGTTCAACTTCTATGTACGAACTACATACAAAAAATTTAGTTTACTTGTAAAATCATGTAACTGAAAAAATATAGTTATTTTAAATTAATAACATGAAAATGTAGTAAATAACTTGTTGTAATCGATTAAAATACGATAGACTTCATCATGATACTACCATTGTCCGAAAGGGTATGGTTCCATCATGGTCATGGTTAATATATTCTCGAAGTATGCACAATATCAGATTGCAAGGCTGAAGAAGCAGCTCGTTTGTTCCTTAAAAACGTGGTAAAATATTGGGTGAGGTAAATCGCAACACAACACTTTTAACATACTGTCAATATATATAAGCTAACCCCAAAATAAAATGAGGCAAGTCATTGACTAGCTAGGACTATTTTATGATTAAGGTCCCAAGAAGTAACTCTTGTTGGATGAACAACTTCATTAAAACTTCTAAATCAACTATAACTTCACATTTAATATTCCCCCTTGTAGGCATAAAGTCGGTGAAGAGAAATCTAAAAAAGAAAGGACATTTATGATATTAAAAAGGACAGTCTGGTATATTAAACATTTCATATTCACGTAGAGTTCGGAGAAGGACCGCACCCCTAAGGGATACGATATAGACAGTCTATCCTGATACAAATATTAGTGGCTAATTCCACAACTCAAACACATGACCTATAAGTCATATGGAGATAAATTTATGATATTGAGACAATTTCATTCTCAACAATTTTTATAGTACTAAATAGAAGTGGCAGCCATTATTATAAGAAAACAAGAGGCATAAGAGTGACAGCACCTCAATTATATCTTATGAGTTGAATTGATCAAAGTTGATGCAACTCTTTACCCACTCATTATCTCAATGACAACTCCATAGAAATTAAAGTCCAATTAAAAAGTTCTTCTTCTCTTTTTCATTTCTTTTCTTGATTTCACCCCTTTTTTTGGACTACAAATTGTTAAAAAAATCAAGTTGATGATCCTACTTGTTCAAATACTAAAGTCAAATATCAAATCAAAATAAAATTAAACCAATGAAAAATTTACTAATATCTTGTCTTAGTACATTCTGACTAAGTCTTAAATCTTGACTATTAATTGTTTCTTTCAAACTAACTACCTAAGCAAAAAAAAAAAAGAAGAAAAACCTTCAAATTGACATAAGAAAATCTTAAGTAGATAATAGTTGTTCACATGAAAAACAAATTTTATTTTTTGTGAAGATGTGACTGATTCAGATCATCCCTTAACATGTCTTCTTCTTGATTTTGGAGAATTACCATATAACACTAGTATTTTTACATCCCACAGCTTCGACAGATCGCTTAGCCCCAGCCTAAGAGCGTTCGATCAGTGAGCTATTACGCACTCTTTTCATTACAGTTTTGAGAACTTGCAAGAGACTGAATCTATTGTGGAGATTGACATGTCTGGCAGTATAGATTCTGATATCATACTGGTAAGTAATTAGTTCTCTTCTTGATCTCTTGCAAATTTCCCACATCCAAACAAGCCCTTTTAGTTGTTTTTGCTTCTGTTTGATTGGTTACATAGTAGTAAGAGGTTCTAAATAAGTACATGATAATAGTTGAGTCCATTATACTAATAACAATTTGTTTAGTTCTTGCATCCTATATGTTGCTCGACTCTCCAAAAATGCACTACTTTTGGAGAATCCGATATGCACTAGCGGTATTTTTGAAAAGTCGGAGCAACACAGCTTGCAACCTACTTTCATCAAGCTTAGAAGTATTCTTGTGAGAACAAAAATTTCTCAGTGACAGAAATTGTTTAGTTATAAAGAGGGCTATGATTAGACTCTCTAAGGTCAAATTTTAGCTTAATGATAGTTGAAACAATGCCACATTTTCTTCGTCAGGTCTAGTGGCATAGCTACATAAACTGAAGGGTTGTCAGTTGAACATCCTTCATTGGAAAAGTGTACTATATACATAGAAAATGATATTGCGTATAGGTCAAAAAGTACTTTTTATAGATATACACTAAATTTTGAACACTCTTACCGACATTCCTAACTTCGTCACTGGTCAGGTCAATGGAGAAAGGGACAGAGTTGGCATACTTGCTGAATCCTTGTTGGAAAATATTTCAGAGTTCACAAAATCAGTGGTTTCAATAGATGTTGAAAAAGAGAATTTCATTGAGATAGGAAGCTACATGTACCGCGTTTCTGCAGTCATAATGGAGTTGCAAATAGGAAAAAATGCAACATCAAATGTCATAGAGAAACTACAGTCTATGTTTGAAAATGTGCATTTAGCTAATCAGCTTATCAAGAAATGCCAAAACTATAGCCAAAAAAATCAGTTGATTGAACCAAGTATTGTCATAGAACAACTTCAAGTTGTGAACAGACATATCGCGGAAGGATTGAGTCTCATACCATTTTATTTTTACGGGGAACAAGAATGTGCAGAAATCGCTGTTAAGTCTCTCTTGAAAGATATGAAAGGTGCAGCAGCATTTGTAGCCAGAAAAAATATGGTCTCCGAGCAGACAGAGTTAGAAGTCAACATGTTGCACTCGAGGGAATTAATGACTAATGAAACAGCAGAAACTGAAACAGAAACAGATCTTTACTCCATCGATATTGAAGTTTCCATGGAGAATCTTCGACTAGCTGATTCAACCAATCTTGATATAAGTGACAATTCGAGAAGCAGTATCAGCGGAGGCTTACATTTTCAGAATCGTGGAAATAGGGGCGCTGGTTCCTTGACAAACTTTCCACGGATGTCTGAGTCTGAGTACATGGAGCCTCTATACGAAACTTTCTTTTGTCCTTTAACAAATAAGATTATGGAGGATCCTGTTACAGTAGAAAGTGGAGTAACATATGAGAGAGACGCGATATCAGAATGGATTAACAAATCTGATAACCGCGAAGAAGTATTTTGTCCAAAGTCAGGCCAGAAGCTAAAGAGTAGAAATCTGAGCACTAATGTGGCATTGAAAGCAACGATAGACGAATGGAAAGAAAGAAATGAAACAGCAAGGATCAAGGCTGCAAGGGCAGCATTGTCTTCAGCTACTACACAGGATATAATACTCAAAGCAATCGAAGATGTGCACAGTATCTGCCTCAGAAAGCCGTACAATAAGGTACAAGTTCGTAACATTGGTGTAATACCACTGCTTGGAAATTTACTGGATAACAGGAACAGAACAATAAGATGTGCAACGTTGGAATTGTTGCGATATTTGGCTGAAGATGATGATGAGGTAACGGTCATTTAAGTTCAAAAAAGCACACAACTACTACTCCCTCCGTTTCAATTTGCAATTTGTTTGTGTTACTTTGCTTTTAGTCCATTTCAAAAAGAATGTCACATTTCCTTTTTGACAACTCTTTAATTCCAACTTTTCACATGACATGTTTAAGATCACAAGATTAAAGGATATTTTCGTACATTCGACATATCTTTAGTTTAACACCACAAGATTCAAAAGTCTTCTTTGTTTTTCAAACTCCGTGTCAAATCAAAACCAGACAAACAAATTGAAACAAAGGGAGTATAGCATTTCACACTTTATTTGTCCACTCAACACTGAACATAATTAGAGTATCCTAGACATATACTGAGTTGAGCTGCTGCAAAAATGCAGGAAGTAATTGCTCAAATTATCGATATTTCTACAGTCACAAGGATGCTGTCAAGTAATCATGGACCTATTAGGCATGCATCACTACGTCTTCTGCTTGAGCTATCGAAATACCAGTTTCTGTGTTATAATATTGGGGCAGTTCCTGGAGCCATCCTCATGCTGATCACAGCCAAATACAGACATACCGATGATGCATTTGTTGCAGATAAAGCTGATGAAGTCTTGAAATGTTTGGAGAAATATCAATGCAACATCAAACACATGGCTGAAAATGGATATCTGGAGCCACTTTTAAATCATCTTCTTGAAGGTAATCATGTACTTCCTCCGTTTTCAATTTGTTTGTCTTACTTCCTTTTTAGCCCGTTTCAAAAAGAATGTCTCTTTCCGTTTCTGACAACTCTTTAATTTTAACTTTCCACATGACATGTTTAAGACCACAAGATTAAACGACATTTTGGTACATTCTGCATATCTTTAGTTTAAGACCACCGGATTCAAAAGTTTTCTTTACTTTCTTAAACTCTGTGTCAAGTCAAAACCAGACAAACAAATTGAAACGGAGGGACTACTTTCTTTATCTTTTAAGCAGAAATCACCTAGTAGAATAGAGACAACATAAACTATTGAGTTTTTTGGTGTCAATTTTAAATTCAAGGAACTGACTTTTACATACTACTACCAAAAAAAAACCTTGAGTAGGCAGTGAAGAGATGAAAATGGAGATGGCACGATACCTCGGGGAAATCGTGCTTGGACCTGACAGCATAATCTATGTTGCTGAGAGAGCTTCTCCGATTTTGATCAAAATGGTAGAGAGTGGAAATTCTTTGAACAGGAATGCAGCCTTTGTAGCTCTACAACAAATTTCTTCTCACCATCCAAATGCTAACACACTTGTGGAAGCTGGCCTTGTCCAAATCATGATTGAAGAGATTTTCACACGAACGATGATTCACGATGAGCCAATGAACTCGAAGAAAGAAGCAGCTTGTATACTTGCAAATGTGCTCGAGTCCGGATTAGAGCTAGAGAATCTTCAAGTTAACGAGCGTGGCCACACATTGGCTTCTGACTACATGATATTCAACTTCATCCAGAGGATCAAGAACTCGACCCCTGAAGAAATGAACTTTCACCTTGTTAGGATCCTGATATGCCTGATGAAGTATCCCAAAGCATCGTCTACTGTTATCTCTGTGATCAAAGAGACAGACGCTAGCTACAATCTGATTGAGCTCATCAATAACCCTGACGAAGAACTCAGTATTGCAGCACTTAAGCTTCTTATCACTCTCTCTCCTTTCATGGGACACACAATTGCAGACAGATTATGCAAAACCAAAGGACAACCCGAGAGCCTGATTCATGCTCCATCTGAAGGTCCTCGAATCACAGAAAAGCAAGCGGTCTCCGCAACTCTTCTGGCAAAACTTCCCCACCAAAGCATGACACTCAACCTAGCATTGGTCAATAAGAACACAATTCCTACAGTCATAGAACAAATCAACAAAATCCATGTCAGTGGGACAAGAACAAGCAGGTACACAAGTGCATATTTTGATGGTCTAGTAGGAACTCTTGTCAGATTGACAACCACACTATATGATCATCAAATTCTGCACGTTGTAAGAACGTTCAACTTCACGTACATATTCACAGAGTTACTCGTGAAAACATCAAGCGATGAAGTCCAAAAGTTATCCGCGATTGGGCTAGGGAACTTATCAAAGCAATCAGTCAACTTATCAAAACCACCACTAATCAAGACCAACAAGTACATAAAATCTCTTCTACTAAGAAGATGTATGTCTCTCCACTCAAAATCTGAAAAAGTACCATTATGCTCAGTTCACCGAGGCGTTTGTTCTGCTGAAGACAGCTTCTGCTTAATCGATGCTAAGGCAGTTGAAAGGCTACTATCATGCTTGCACCATGACAATGTGGAAGTAGTTGAAGCAGCATTATCAGCTATATCGACGTTACTAGACGATAAAGTTGATATGGACAAGAGTGTTAAGTTACTGATTGAGATGCAAACCGTTCAACATGTACTGAATGTGGTGAAGGAACACAGAGAAAATGCCCTGTGGCACAAATCATTTTGGCTTATTGAGAAGTTTCTATCAAAAGGTGGGGACAAATCTGTTTCTGATATATCACAGGACAGGTTGTTTCCTGCTACTGTAGTCAGTGCATTTCAACATGGAGATGTTTGCACTAGGGAAATGGCTGAAAAAATCTTGATGCATTTGAACAAAATGCCACATTTTGCCAACTCTGCCAGTTTTACCACATAAAAATGTTAGATAGTTTGTAATAATATATAGAGGTCTTAAATTGAACAGACACAACTGTTCGTGAAGGAACATGACGTATTCTGAACAGTCATCTCTTAAGTTATATAAATATAAGGACTCTCCGGAAGCAGCACATGAAAAATCTGCAGGTATAAACATGGTGTTGTTGTATTTTCCCCAATATGTATACGGGCAATATCTCTTTAAGGAAAGTCGATTCTTCCTTTTCCTATTTTTCTAACAAAACTTGAGTTGATTTCTCATATTTCACTCAACTAATAGGTATTCATCTCATAAAGTCATTTTTCTTTGTTCAATAATATTGGAATCAAGACGAAAAGTGACTTTCTGAGATAATAACTATTAGTTGAGAAACAACCCCGTAAATATCTGTAGTAACATTTTGTTAAAAAAACATTGTTGATATTTTTGTTCTGTTCACTTCTGGTTCAGAATTTGCTACTGATATAATATGGAAAAGGTGAACTGTCATTTCATGTTGGCATAATTGAATCTAGTGGGGTTTTCTTTACATTATTATTTATGAAGCCCATTACGTTTAAAACAAAATTATATGGGACATATACGTAACAAAAAATTAGGCAAAAACTTCACTCCATATATACTTAGGAAAAAATATTTACAAAATACCCACGGGATATGTACGTTGTATACGTTCAGGGTATAAAAACTCACATGTTGTATACCATGCTATTGTATACCCTGAAGTTATACAACTTGCATAACTGTTGCAGTGTAATTTTTCAAGGGACAAATTTTGTAAATGGGTACAGACGAGTAAATATTTATACAGTTCTTTTTTTTTTTAAATACCGAATCAAACCAAATATTGTCACTTTCTTTAAATCAAATCAAGAATACAACTGTTGCATCTTTGGCAAAAATGTTTGGCCGGCAGTTGTGAGACAATCGCCAACAAAGCTTTAAATATTTAATATGGCCCCTCTCTGATTAAATTAAAAAGATTTCAAGAACAAGTTTAACTTTTTCCATATGTTAACACTATATAAATTCAGACGCGGAGCCAGAATTTAAATTTTATGAATTACAAATATATACATATTTAATGAATTACATAATAAAAATAGAGAATTTAAACAAAAGCTATTGAATTTGTCCGAACATGTACATAATAGTGTAGCTCTGCCTCTGTGCAATAAATTGCTAATATCTTTGTTGAATCCTTTTCGAATAAGAAGATAAACTAGTTTTATCATATAGTTCATCAATCACTATTAAGACTATACCTTACATTTTACAGGAGTTAACCAGTACCATAGACATTGTCCATTCATTGATTGCATCACAGGTTTTTTTCTGAGTCTTTTCTCTGTTTCCCAGCTTGAGAAGGAGATGGCTTCTTTCGCGATCGAGGATTTTGTTGGAAATGGCTCTCTGCAGGGACTTGTTTCAAAGCTGCTGGAGGAAGGGTGGGATGATGTACCAACATTGAAGATTATGAATGCAGATGATATGAATGAGTTGAACATGACTCAACGGCAAAAGGTTCTCTTTACTGATAAATTTCACCCTTCTTGTGTATATATATCTCGAGAAAATCGTTTGTGGTTCATCTTCATATTCTTTTGCTAATCTGTGTAAAGCAATGAGTAATTCTTGTGTTTTCCTAGAAAAAAAACCATTTCTAAGAAGAGAGTCATAAGAATTAAGTTGCAACAAAAGAAACAAGGGAGTGTTTTGCCAGAAGTAGTAAATGCCTCTATTCCCATTTGAGTGATTTTTTGCCAATCAAACTTTGACTAGGAACTTGTTAAGCTTGTTTTTTGCACATCTGAAAAATTAGAGGGAAGGGTCAAAAACACACCCCGATTTTTTGAGTATCCTACCTGAACTATCATGTGTTCACTTTTTCTACCTGAACTATCACCAAATGTTTATCAAAACATACCACAACTATCAGTTGTTTCCTTATCCAACCTGAACGATGGTGATATTTCAAGTAGGAAAAGGGAACAACTTATAGTTGAGGTATGTTTCGATAAACATTTGGTGATAGTTCAGGTAGAAAACTCGCACATCTGATAGTTCATATATGAAACTCGAAAAACCAGGACACTTCAAGTGTGTTTTTGACCCTTCACTCTTATTGAAACAAAATAAGCTATATTCTTCTGATGCTTGTTTCTTTCCTACTCAAGGATGCGCTGGAAATCAGGTCATACCTGCATGATTGTGCTCTGATGCAATACGCAGATAAGCTTGAGGAGTCTGGGAATTCCCTTACCGAGCTTCTTAGCCTAAGTACGGTAGATCTTACTTCAAAGTTTGGAATGAAAAGGGGGCATGTTGCCCGTTTTACAGACAGAACTGCAGCTTTTGGGGGAGATTCTTTGTCAGAAGCCTATAATCTTCAAGTGAGGAGAAGAACAGCCTCGAGAAATGAGAGTCTTTACAGGAAGGATATTTCTCCTGTCACCTCCAGGAAGCTGAGTATGACAAGATCCCTTAGAAGAACAAATACAGATATATCCCTTGAACAATCAATGGCTGATTTAGAAATTAAAGATGGACATGTTTTTAAGGGAATTGTAGCTTCAATGCCCGATGAGCCTAGAGCATGTGGCTGTGTGCAGCCAACCCCAGTAGTTGAGACTGTTGCTCCTTATTCTTCCATAGAGAATATCTCAGTTCAGAAAATAACACCACAGTACAAGATTGGAATGGAGCGTCTGGTGAAAACAAAGACTGCTCCGATGAAGGCTTCAAAGCTCTGGCGTGATAAACCAGCAGTGTTTGTATGCATTCGTCGCCCTGGGTAAAGCATCAAATCATTTCTGCAATTCACACCTATAAGTTATAAATTGTAGCTCCATTGTTGTGCTATGTCTCGGATGCTGCCTCTTATAGGATATATCACATGTAGTAAACAGGAAAAAGGACACCACTTGCAAGAATTTCATGGAATTAAGGAAATTCAAGTCAATTTCTGCATAAAACTTCAATCAGAGTAGAAAATTCAATAATCTTTGTCATCCCACTAAACTATGATACATTGATGAAGGATGCAACCTAGGAATGTTTTTTCTGTTAAAGAACAAGGGGTATTTATGGCCCGGACACCATGGTTATCTCAAAAAAAAACAAGGGGTATTTATATTTTATAAGAAAGAATATGAAATTAAATATTTGTCAATGAGCATGAATTTCTCAATCTCATCCCAAAAAGACTATGGAAACAGGTGCATCATGTGCAGAGCTGAAGCCCACCAACTCTATGCAAAGAAACCAATATTTGACGCTTTAGGGGTTCAGTTATTTGCTGTTCTTCATGAGCAAATAGAATCAGAGGTAACATTTTCCCACTTTTTTGTTGACATTTCTACGGAAGGACCTGGTTTATTATGCTGGGTTTTGTTATCCAGGTAAAGGATTTCTGGCCACGATACTGGGGTGGCGTAGTCCTCTTTGACAGAAGCATGGAATTTTATAAAGCCCTGGGAGGAGGGAATCTGCTAAAAGACAAGTTCATATCAGGTTTTCTATTTAATCCTCGAGCTATTTCAAATTATCGGCGAGCAAAAGCTATGGGGTTGGATCAAAACTTCAGGGGTGAAGGTGAGACAAAAGGAGGACTCTTCATTGTTGGCAAAGGAAAGAGTGGAATTGCTTATCAATTTGTTGAAAGGAATTTTGGAGACTGGGCACCCCTTGCTGAAGTTTTTGAAATCTGTCGCCGCTTACAGGTAGTATTTTCTGGCTTCTCTAATAAGCTCATTGTAGTGCACACCCATGTTAAAGTCTAATGAGATTTTCCGCTTATATTCTAGAATCCACAGGAAAGTCAGTTAGAGTCGATCACGTCGATACAACAACAGAATTAGCTATGGTCATTGCTTCTATGGACCAAGCCCTTGCTATTGAACATCAAGCTTAACAAAAGCTGTTTCTCTTCCAAACTTCAAATGTTATGTTTCACTACAACAGTCCACAGCTGCTTACTTGTAGGAATAATTATTTCACTATATTTCCTTGACATTACTGGAATCTAGTTGTGTTAGAGTCTATTGAGACAGGATATGTATCTGTTTCTGTTCAATCACATAATGCAGAAATGTCAATCTGTAGATTGTAGTCTGCTAGTACACCAGATATTCATTGCTAACTTACAAACACTCTGGGCAATGTTTATAACTTCATCTCACAAAATACATACAAAATGAAAAAGAAAGAAAATTCTCAAAAATCAGGAGCTTTTCCAAAGCAGAAAACTGATTTCCTTGTATGAGATACAAAAAATCATTTGTTTCTCTTATCCAAAATTTGTTTACCGAAAGAACTCAATCCCCTAACTAAATAGATTTAACCTGACAGAAAGAAGATAAAGATGCCCGCCATCCTCTTTTCCTATTGTGCCATTTATGCAAGGATTAAATTAGTTCTATGCTAGAAAGTTATGTACCAAAAGAAACAAGCATCATAGATTCATTCTATGTGTTTAGGTTAATACTATAGAATATTTTCCGTAGTTCTTATCGAAGTTAGAAATCTAGGTATTTAGATATTTCATTTATTTAAGACCCTTTCTTTTATTTCTATAGTCTAGACTTACCTTATTTCTGATGGCCTCAACTCCTAAAGAACCCTCTTATATTGTCCACAACCAATTAAGACAGTTTTTTTTAAAATTCTTTTTCTATATTTTTACATAGTATCTGAACTTTGAAGATCTTGGTAGACCTAAGAAGTTTCTGTCTACTGACCGGCATTCTTATACCACCTGCCCTGCAGAAAGTTTCTTATTTTCATAAGCTCAGTATTCTTGTTTTTTTTTTTTGGTGACAATTCTAAAGGAAAACATTTCCCATAGCTTCTTAGCTTCTTCTCCTCTTTTTTATGGTATTGGAGGTTAAGTATTGAGTCACTCCTGTCAACGTTAGATTTCTTGTTGCTATACAGCAAAATTCTTCTGTTCTTTTTCTTATAAGAGTCTGAGTACTGAATCCCTCGTTTAAACATTAAAGTCTGATCAATGGCTTGGGGAAGTCTACTTCTCATTTTTTTTTATTTATAATATCAGAGTTTCAGTAATGTTCTGGAAGAATCATTACTATTTTTACTTCGTGAAGTTAAGAGTTTGGGTAACAAGTCCCTCATCTAAACCTTGAATTTCCTGTCATTGCTCCAACAACGTTTTTGTTACTCTTTAACCGCTAATTTTAAGCTATTCTAATGATGTCCTGGAGAGTTGCAACATCATACCTCTTCTCGGTCACCAAGAATATATTCCTTTCTTTGTGTGATGCAAGAAGCACCTTGTTTAGCTGTTGCAGTTAAGTTACCTGAAAAAGGAACCGCTGCTTTCTGTTTTGGTGATTGTGAACTATTTCCAATACACTATTTAGATGATATCGTGCAGAAGATCTTCAACAATAACTTTTTTCTAGCATACTCGACTTCAATTTCCTGTTTTAATTTGCAAACTCAAGTTAAGTCATCATCTTGAGCTAGAGAAAGCATGTAAAGTCAAAAGAGTTAAACCAGTCGTGTGTTAGAATGTTCTAGATTCATTCAATTTAGGTTAAACGTATATAATATTCTTCATAATTAAGAATCATCGTACTTACTGAGGCATTATCCCTTATTTTATAGCTTTCCTTATCTCATGTAGTCTACACTTACCTTAATTTTAGTAGCTTAAACTAATAAGGAACATCTTATATATATATAGTCAACAACATCAACATCAACAACATACCCAGTGTATTCCCACAACGTGGGGTCTGGGGAGGGTAGAGTGTACGCAGTCCGTACCGCTACCTCATGGGTGAGGTAGAGAGGCTGTTTCCGATAGACCCCCGGCTCAAGACAAAAACAGTCTAAAAACAGGCTAAAAAGGACGTAATAAAGATACATGATAAAAATACACGATAAAAATACAACAACAGATAGAAACGGAGCACTGCCACAAAATAATACTACGAGGAATCCAAGAACAAGAAACTACAAGCATAGCACTACGATTACTAGTCGAGACAACAAGGAAATTCAAGACAACTTCTTTTTTTCTATATTTCCACCCGTATACAACAAAGTTTAACATGCAATTTGGAACTTTTGAGATGTGTTTATGAATCGAAAGCTACAACAGAATATTGAAAACGATGTACAAGGGGCTGTTTTTCTTCAGTATAATCAGCTATATTAAGGTTAACTTACATTGTTTTAAGAGGATCTGTAGCCTCCTAAATCAGATACTCCCCGTTTTAGGCTTGCATGCTACTTGTGGAAAATGATGAGCTCCGAAGTGTAGTGCTTATTAGAATGGCTCCCCAGTCTTCTGTAATTTGAACCATTAGATATACCACAAAACATACATAGCCAAGTCCTCTCATGGGAAGCAAATGTATCCTTTCAAGAGAACCAGCGTAATTATTCCTGTCTCATATGATACATGTAACAGTCCTTGTAACTGCTCCGAAATTGCAGGCAAACTATTACCAGAAATCTCCACAAGAACATTTTCCATCCTTAAATAAATGAAATCTAACTGCATCTCTTACAAGAATTTCTCTCTGGGTGATCTTAGAAATGATTTTAGTTGCACTATGGCAATCACCACATACCCTTAGATTTTTTACCACTCTTATGGGGAGCCCAGGGGGGATAAAGATCAAGCCAAAGGCAATAGCGAGCCTCTCACTGTGGTGGTTAAGCAATTTTATTTTATCAGACTCTTCAACTTTATGCATGACATGAGCTACGTCCGGTACATAACCCTCGTCTATCATTTTAGCATTCAATTTCTCCAGTTCAGCATATATTTGATCTGAAAATGGACTTGACTTGTCATCAGCAGAGAAAATGTGCACTCTGTTTTTATATTTGATCCAACTACATCCTGGCTCCTTCCTCACACCTCTATCTCTCATGGCCCTTCTTAATTGAGCCACTTCAGCCCAATTTCCTTTCGCAGCATACATGCTTGTGAGCAAGACATAGCTGGCAGGATTTTCTGGATCAAGTTCCAAAAGAGACTCCGCTGCCCATTTGCCAATTTCCATGTTACCATGGGTTCTACATGAGCTCAACAGTGTAGCCCAACCAATTGCATCTGGGGTGCAAGGCATTTTCTGTATAAAATCTTTGGCTTCTACTAAACGCCCAGATCGACTAAATAGATCAATCATGCAAGTATAATGATCAAGAATAGGTGTAATTCCATGTTCTTTCACCATCGATTCAAAATAAACTTTGCCTTTGTCCACAAGTCCGGCCCTACTGCAAGCAGAAAGAACTCCAACAAAAGTTACTCCATCTGGTTGAAGACCATGTTCCAGCATTTTCTCAAATAAATCAATTGTTTCAGTTGCTTTTCCAAACTGAGCATATCCTGACACTAATGCTGTCCAAGAGACCTCATCCTTGACAGACATCTCATCGAAAAGCATGTGAGATTCTTCTATGCTGCCACACTTACCATATAGGGTCACAAGTGCATTAGAAACAGTAATGAAAGATATCAAGCCTGACAGTAATGCTCGACTGTGAAACTGGGCTCCTTCTTCCAAACTCGCCAGATTTGCACATGAGCTTATCACGCTTCCTAAAGTAAAATCGTCTGGCTCAACCCCATTCCTTTGCATATCACAGAAAGCCTTAACAGCTTCTTCGCTAAAACCATTCTGTCCATATCCAACGACCATTGCAGTCCAAGAGACAATGTTTTTGTTTGGCATTCTGCTAAAAGTGGTCTCGGCATACTTGATGTTTCTACACTTTGAATACATGTCAACAAGGGCACTACCTACAAACACGTTCTCGCTGTGATAGGTTCTGACTATAAAAGCATGAAGTTGTTTGCCTTCTTCAATAGCCCGAATGCCTCCACAAGCAGTCAAAATGCTCCCGAACGTGAACTGGTCAATAGGCAGCCCCTCTAACCTCATTTTCCTAAACAACACAAGTGCTTCCCTATCAAGACCATTCTGTGTTAACCCCGTTATCATCGTTGTCCAAGAAATGGAATCTCTCTCAGGCATATCTTGAAACAAACTTCTCGACTCTCTCACCATCCCAGACCTCAAAAAACCCATAATCATTGTATTATACATCACCACATTCCTCTCGGGCAACTCATTGAAAACTTTTTCAGCCTCATAAATAAACCCTGCTTTCGCATACATATCAACCAACGGACTACCCACGAAAACATACGACTCAAATCCCCATTTCACTATCTGCCCATGAATTTGCCTACTCATTCGAATCCAACCATTATCCGAACACAATATAAGCATCGTTGAAAATGTTATCCTATTCAAACTCATTCCTCCATCTTCTAACATCAACTTATACGCCTTTAAACCATCGATAGCTAAACCCCGCGATGCATACCCCGAAATAATCAAATTCCAGGACACCCCATCTCGCTTTGGCATCCGATTAAACACCTCGAGCATTCTCAAGAGGTTTCCTGACTTGGAACAAACAGAAAGAATGGTGTTCCATGAAAACTGGTTTGGTTGGGGCATTTGATCAAACAGTTTGTGTGCATAACTTGTGTTGCTGATTTTACTGTAAGAATTTATGAGATTGTTTAACAAAAATGTTTCTGGGTTTGCTATGGTTTTGAGAATGAAGCAATGGAGCTTCTTGATTTGGTTTTGGTTTTGGGATTCGCACCAAAGTTTGAGCAGAGAACAGTAGTGGTTGGAAATATGAGACATAGTGTTCAAAGTGGGAAATTGGCGGGTGGTTGGGTTTCTTTTGTATTAACGGAATCTTTTAACTAGAGTTCTCGGGTTCGAGTTCACCCGAGTCCCGATATAAAATTATCTTTGTTAGAAAGCGTTTTGGGTAACTTTCAGAAATAGCATACATATAGTCGAAAATAGACTTTCATAGCTATAGTTTCAAAAATTACAATCTATAGTCTTCGTGTATCACTGTATTTATTTAATACAATGATTTACGGCGAGATTGGTCTGTCCATATTAGCGTTAGCACCGATGTATCAAATGTATAAGAATCGAATACAATTGATTCAAATACACACATACACAGAGACAGCATGATTTTCAAAGTATTGCTATTTAGATTCAGCTTGTAATTAATACAACCTTAAGCTGAGTTGGCTAATTAAGACCTTAAGTATGCATATATTCGTAGTTTTTTCAAGTGTTTTATCCTCAATATTAGACCTTCCAGCGTGAATTCAAATTTAATCGGACCAGGACGAGTATTGAATACCACATGACAAATCAAAAAAAAAAAAGTTGAACTCACGTGATTGATCACTTGTCTTTTTTTTCCTCGTATGATTATGAATTTAGGGTACACAATCGGGCGTTTGAGGTAAGCCTTACAGAACATCAGCTTCTGGTTTGCAAGCAAATATGACCAAAAGTGCATTTATTTTGGAGGGGTCTCACAAGTGATTAGAGACAAAAGTGTATCACATTTTGGTATGCCAGCTGAGAATTACCATTCAAGTACCTTGGGGTTCCTTTATCTACCAAAAAGATCTCATTTATCCAGTGGCAACCACTGATTGAGAAGATAGTAGGAAGAATCACTTCATGAACGGCTAAAAAACTCTCTTATGTTGGTAGAACACAGCTAGTGCAATCTGTTATTTTTGGCGTCCAATCTTATTGGTCTCAGCTCTTCCAAATGCCTTCTAAAGTCTTTAAATTGATTGAAGCCTATTGTCGAAGTTTTATTTGGTCAGGTGTTAATACAATTACTAAGAAAGCTCTTGTTTCCTGAGAGAAGATGTGTTTGGCTAGATCGTGTGGAGGGCTGAATCTCATAAACATAGCGATTTGGAACAAAGCTTCTACTGCCAAAAACTTCTGGGATCTCGCTCACAAAGAAGAACTATGGATTAAGTGGATCAATGAGTATTACATCAAAGGCCAGCATATAGACAATGTCATTTCTTAGATTCATGGACCCAATTCAATTCAGTGGGATCCTTATCGAGAAGTAGCAGACATGACCGCTTCTACCACTTCACTATAATCAAACAGTACTTGCCACCGACTCGAAATCCGGCTTTACTCAACAACTTTCTTAGTAAAGTTGCTTGTTTCCACTCATTGAAGATTCTATCTACAAAAGAAGGTCAACGGGGGATACTCAAATTGGATTATCAGAAGAATTTTAGCAGCCAGGCAGGTGCTAGCACAGGTGCAACTAACTTCATCAATTGGAAGTATCACCAAACAGATTTATAACCATCTACTCCCTGTGTATCCTAAGGTGGCCTGGAAATTCTAATATATAAGAATGCTGCTCGACCTAAGGCTCAATTCACTATATGGTTGCAGTTTCATGAAAAATTACTTACTGCTGATATGTTGAAGAAATGGGGGATTGAGGTGAATTTGGAGTGTGTATTCTTTCACAAATGCTTGGAGACTCGAAATCATCTATTCATGGAATGCCCTTTTACTAGACATCTATGGAACAAACTTTTACACTGGCTAAAGAGACCTTCCTTCCAAGCTACTTCATGAGAACAACTATTAGATTGGGTCAAAGACAATACAAAGGGAAGAAGATTGGATGCTCAGGCCTTCAAAACTATCTATGCTGAATGTATTTATGCCATTTGGCTAGAAAGAAACCAACGAATTTTTGAGAAGAAAATAAGAGATTCTGAAGTCATTGCTAGAGAGATAGTATATGTCTGTAATGTTAAGGCAAGTTTATTGAACTGCTTAATTTTCTAGCTAGTGTTTGTTGGCTTAGGTGAATATTAGTCTAGATAAGTCTGATGTTGTTACTGATTTGAGATAACTAGAGTTTTTACTAGCTATGATTTTGTATCGTTGACGCTTTGGTGATTAATAAACTGTTGATTACCAAAAAAAAAAAAAGAACTAAGCCATAAGTCTCAAGAGGTTTTGCAAAGGGTCATTTGCAAATGCCCTTGCTTAAGGGTGATTTTTGATTTCTGTCTCTCAAATTGGTTGTCTTTAATTTTTGCCTTTCAACACTTTAAGTAATAAAAAAAGTGGTCAAAAATCTCTAGACATCAAAAGAAAAAAGAAATGCGAGGCAATAAAATTTCACAAATCAAAATTCGTAAGGTGGACATTATGCCTTAAGAAGTTCATAACCCACAAATTATATCTTGCAAGCCCAAAATAAATATTTGAAAGGCACAAATTATACCTTACAAAACATAAATTCAGTATAATATTATGTCTTAAGAAATTAATCTCACGAGTTATGCCTTACAAAATAAAAATAATTTTCAAGGCACGAATTATGCCTTACAATACATAAGTTCAGTTTCAACACTTACAAAATTATGTTTCTTAGTTCTCTATACTTTTGCCCGATTAAACAAAAGTCGTGTGATTTATGCTTTGTGAATAGATACTGCATAACTTATGTCGATTTTTTAATTTTTATCTTGCAAAAATAGATCCGTATTAAGAATATTTTAGCTCATAAATTTTTATTAAACGGGAAGCGAAATTAACAATTAAATAGCCCACCAAAAAGTTCGTTATTAAGAATATTTTAGCTCATAATTTTTTATTAAACGAAGCGAAAACAACAATTAAACACCCGACCAAAAAGGTGCAATCCTTGAAAAACTCATTTTTGTGTTGTACTAAATTTTATGTATATACATACACACTAGAGTCCAACATTGACCTGCTTCGTATTAAAATAAAAAATAAATAATCATAAATAGAAGAGATTTTAATACAAGACAGGTATACTAGGACTACTTTTTGCAATATATGCAAAAATAACCTTCTAACATCATTGTATGATTTTTAAAAATGAATAGTTTATTTATAAAAAAGATAACTTAAAAAAAAGAATCAGCAACTCAATTTTTTATAATCCTTCAATGTATAAAGACATGTCCCTGTCTTGAACTACTATATGAAATCTTTAGCTCCAAAATTGACTATCGACTTGTAAATTGGCTGCTCCATTTCAGTATCAACAAAATATGTCATATATTTTACATGTTTTTGTTGCTCTTTGAAAACTCCCTCCTTCTAAGTGTAGTCTTTGATCCTTTATATCATCCTACTTTTTTCATGTTTTTTTATTCACTATTAGCAAATCATTTTTTTCACCTTTCTGGAGAGGAGCCACTTAAACAAGACTCATTAATAACACGCATTTGCATGAATGATAATAGTATTAATTGAAGCCATCCAATTTTAAGTAATAGAAGGATTTTACAAAACTTCATGATTTTGAAATATGAAAAACTGTGGCAATAAAACTAATACCTTTAAATAAATTTCGCCACAACTTTCATTGTAATAAAAGATTGATAAATGCATTTTCTGATAATCATTCAAAAGGCAAAAATATGATAGTAGTGAGAGAGAGAAAAATCTAAAGTTTCACTTTCATTAGTAGAAAGATTCTATATCATAAGATTGAAAATTTTATAGATACTTTTATTTTAATAAAGTAAAATTAAAAAATTCATACCATAAAAAAGAACAAAAAATTCACATAAAGCGTATATCCCGTAGACTAATACTAGTATACAAAATATTTAAGAAAAAGAGATAATGCATAAGTACCACCTTGAACTATAGACGAAACCCCAGAGACACATCTAAATTTTACATAGGTCCTATTACCCCTCTGAACTCTTTTGAAATGTAATTATTTACACCTTGAAACTAGATAATCAAATTTCTTGCACAGGGACAAGCTACTGACTTTATACTTCCAGTTCTATTGGAAGAGAGATGAGATTCCTTCGGGACAGACTCCATTCCGAATGCTATCGTGCACGCGCGCCAGCTGAAAATTATTATTTTTCTTTATTTTTTTCTTCTTCCTTCCATTATATCTCACTTAAATCTCTTCTTTTCTTTTACATTTTTCTTACTTAAGGTGTGTTTGGTATAAAGGAAAATATTTTCCATGAATATATTTTTATGAAAAATAAGTTGATTTCTTACTTATTTTCTCATGTTTGGTTGGTTAGTGAAAAATATTTTTCGAAAAATATTTTTTAGTGTTTGATTAATGAGTAAAAGAATATTTTCAAAAAATACTTTTTGTATTTAACTAGAGAGTAGAAAATATTTTTGGAGGGTAGATTGGGGTGGGTGGGGGTGTGGTGTGTATGGATATGATAGTGAGTGGAAGTGGAGGGGTGAGTTGTGAGTTAGGTGGGTGGGGTGGGGGTGGGGTACAAAAAAAATAATTTTTTTAAAAAATATATTTTTATTAAACAAAATAAATTTTGAGTGGGCCGGAGGAGGAGGTGGGGTAAGGTGGGTTGGGTGGAGTACAAAATAAATTTAATTTTTTAAAAAAAAGTTACTTTTTTTTTAAAAAAAAAAAATCTTTAAAAAAAATTAGGGTGGGTGGGGTTGGGGATGGAGGTTGAGAGGTTGGGAAAAGTAGGGGTGGGGGTATTAAAAAAATTAAATTTTTATCTATAAAAAATTAGTTTTTTTTTCCAAAAAAAAATTAAAAAAATTGGGGGGGGGTGGAGGTGAGGATCGGGGCGAAGAACAAAAAAAAATTGATGGTAGGAGGAGTGGAGGTTGAGGTAGGGGTGGGTGGTGGTGGGAGGGGGGTGGTTGTGGGAGAGGTAATGATAAGGAGAGAGAAAGAAAAAGAAAGAGTAATTCTTTGGCTTCTCACTGAGATATACTCTCTCTGTCACATCAGCACAAAAAGAGTACAAAAATACATAAAAAATGAGTTTAGAGGATAATAGGACCTATGTAAAGTTTAGATATGTCTCTGAGATTTCGCTCATAATTTAGGATGATACTTATGCATTATTTCTAAAAAAAATTGTGCTTGAAAATGTGAGGTCTATATTAAATGTCACATCATTAAATCACACTTGGCATTTAGAAAAAGTTGATTGGTTGTTTACGATTAACTTTTGAGACATAGAATAGAAACAAACATTCGAGTTTTTTATGAAATGACAATTTTGCCCTTGATCGTCTATATATATGTTAATGTACTGATAAAATACCACTAATTATTGCAAATATTGTATTTTAATTTTTAAAAAAATGTTCAAATATATTCCTGAACTATACGATTTAGAGAAAATATACCTCCGTTAAAAAATTAGCTCATTTATATACCTATCATTACACAGATGGATCAAATATATTCTTTTCAATTGATAGAAGTGAAAAAAGTTGGTTTAAATTATTTATTCTTTGTGTTTTCTTAAAATAAAAGTCATGTAGGAATATATTTAATCCTTCTAACAAAATTTAAATATATTTTAATTATTCTCACATATGAATTTTTATCCTCTTCATAAAGACACCAAATATCAAAGACTCGAGGAGACGCTACCTACTCATCCAAATTGAACCATGAAAAGACAATCAAAAAATAGAGAACTTCTTTTTTTTTTGCTTGATTTGTTTAATAGAGTCATAATAAATAAAGGAAATTTAATTTGGTAATTAAATAAATCACTAGAAAATAATGAAAAAACGAAAAAATAATGAATTGGACAGATCAAGCTCTAACCCAATAGTAGCCTAGAAAAATGGAACTCCCACCTTTTATCAAGCAAATTTTAAAGTGAATTATGAAAAACTCATTTATTAATTCAATTTGTTTTAGAGATAATGCACAAGTACCTCTCTAAACTATACCGAAGTTGCTACGACACAACTAAACTTTACAGGAGTCCTATTACCCCCTCACAAAAGGAGCACAAAAATATTCTGCTACTTGACAGCCATGTCAGCAAAAAGGAGCACAAAAATACAGAAAAAGTGAGTTTAGGGGGTAATAGGACCCCTGTAAAGTTTAGGTGTGTCATAGCAACTTCGAGTATAGTTTAGGAGGGTATTTGTGCATTGTCTCTTTGTTTTAATCTGTTCAAATAAAAGTTCACGAGTAACAGCATCCCACATAATTTAAGTGTGTAATTGATAATTTCACCATAATTTAATGTATTTCTCTGTCTTATCTCTACATTATTCTTTGACTAACAACCTTTCATAGACCAAAGAATTATTTTTGACCAACAAATCAAATTTCAAGATTTTAAAAAACTGAATATAAGATGATTATATAAATCTCTTAATAAGTAGAAAAACTGGCAGATTGTTGATGAACTAGAAACTATATAATGTGGCAATAGGAAGCACATTACAATAAAAAAAAAAAAGACTTTCTCTTAGGCAATATGGACAAGGCTTCAAGTACTGTGATTTTGATAGTCACCTTCTTAATCATTTCATGTGGTTAGTATATCTTTCTACCCCTCTCCCTATCTCTCTCTATGTTGAAATTTATACTCTATAACTATGTCCACCCAAAATATTTTTATATATATAGTAACGAGTTTTATAATATTCAGGTGTTGTGTTAGGATAACAACACCATACATGTAAAAGTAGCGCGGATTGTCCAAGGGTACGTACAAAAGGAATTCCTCAATATTTAAGTGGGGAATCCATATATTTACCACCCAAGACATACTTCGGTGATCGTGAAGGTACGTAACAATTCAAGTAACAAGTATAAGAGAAATGTATTCAATTAATTACTTTACAAAATTAAATAATTGTTTTAGCAGGAAATTATACACCTTTTATATATATTGACAATTTGTATAACTAAGTTCTTTAACAATATATGTATTTACTCATACTAATAAAATTTTCTGATCTTCCATGTAGATATGAAGACAGGAGAGAAGTGTAACACTAACGATGATTGTGGATTTTGTAAAATTGGAATGCCATTTTGTATTGGAGGGACTTGCCAATGTGATTAATTAAAACTAAGACATATATACTCCATTCATCATATACATATATATGGAAGTCTTGGGATTATATTTTAAGAAGCTTCAATGTATAAGATAATGTTTACTTTATGGCAATAAAGTTTACTTGTTATTTTTGCGCATGTATTTACTTGATAAAGGGTGTGTTCGGAAATGTTTTCCTATTTTTTTATGTTCGTTCGGTTAAAAAATTTAAAAAATATTTCTTTTAGGAAACCAAGCTCCTTGAAAATAAGGAAAATGACTTTGTTAATAAAAGTAGGGAAAACAAGTGGTATTGTCTTCTCTCACACTCTCACAACCACCCATCCCGACCTCCAATTCCAGCTCCAATTGAAGCATATAGATCCGTAAATAAATTTGTATGTATAAACACTTCAGTCGTGCTCGTCCTTTCTTGAAAGTATCTTTTTTCTGAAAACATGGTCAACCAAAAATTATTATGTTCACGATTCTTCATCCACCGATGGATCATACTTATTTGTGGGAGAGGTAAGGGACTAGTCTCCATTGCTCATCTTCACCTTATTTAGTAGTAGTATTAATTAGTACTAATGTAATAATTATTCTTTAATTTTTATACCACACATTGCTTCTTTTGCTTTGTTCATCTCACTATTCTACAGCCGTTATTTTATTTTATTTTCAATCCTACTTTGATTTCACTTCTTTGAGCCGAGGGTCAATTTGAAACAACTTCTCTACCTCACAAAGGTAGGGGTAAAGTTTGTATACATCCTACCCTCCCCGAAACACACTTATAAGATTACACTAGGTATGTTATTGTTGCAACAGCAAACACAAATTTTTATGGAAAAATGATCTGCAAAAGAAGAATCACACTGACTGAAATGATATTGGAGGCAATTTTTCTTAGCATATTTGCTGCAGTAAGGCTGCTTACAATAGACCCTTGTGATCGAGCCCTTTACCGGACCTGGCGCATAGCGAAAGCTTTAGTGCACGGGGCTGCCCAACAAGGAAAGCATTAAGTCCTAGTGTCCTACCATGGAAGAGAGAATCAACCTTACAGTCAACAAAATCAGATTCTGTGTAATATTATTTTGCAGTAACTGAACAAAGTTTTTTGTGTAAATAATGCTTTGGAAGAAAAGAAGCATATAACTTCATTTACTTTCCCCAGGCCATACAATTTTCAAGTTCTTCAACATGGCAATTCAAGAAACAACAATGTCATTTTTCCCTTGCATGTATCAACAAAAAAATTAGTTCTTGAACCTTCATTTGCTGTCGTTGACGGAGGAACATCAATCTCGTGGAATAAATTATCACTCTCTTGCTAGACGATTGTGTCACTTACGAAAAGGAGGTGAATGCACCATTAACAAAAACTCATTATGGACTTGCTGTACAGACTCACCGGGAACTACTGGATGAGGGTCTTGTGCAATGTGAATATAGGAAGAGCTCTCAGTGCGACGCACTTCCCAGTTAACATAATCAGTGCACCTTTTGTCCCCCAATAACGGGTAAATTTAAGCATTAGGTATCTCTATGATGAGTTCATGGTTCTGCTTTCATCTGTCCTTCTGGTAGAGAACCTACAAACAGAGAATTTTCAGGATTACTAGAGAAGATGATGCTAATTTATCGTAGAAAATCACGTAGGGGAATCAAATACCACTTAAATCTTGACTAGATAAGGGTGCACTTGAATTTAATCCCATTTGGACAATATTATGTAGCTCGGTATCCCATTCATTCGGTGCCTGGAGATCATGCAAATTAGCTCAAATGATTAGTAGACCATCGACCAAGATTGCTTATGCTACAATAGTTCAAGAATCACAAATGTTACCTGAGATGACGGATCCTTGTAGTCTCCAGGCCCACAACTAGTAGTGGCTAAATGGGGATTGATGGCTCTACGAAATGCATCACTAGGAAATCCAGGAAGACCAGATTGAAGCATTCCAGCTTGTGATGGATGTAAGGGAGGATATGGCATGGTCATATCAGGTGGAAAAGCGAGCGAGGATGAAGGACCTGCTCGAGACTGGAGGATCTGCGACAAAGGGAATATAAGCATTAGAAGGAAATTATCCGACAATGCTCGTCTACACGTCATTCTCAGAAGAATGAACTACTTACATCTTTTGCCAGGAGACCATCAATATCAAAATCCAGCCGTGGGTTTACTGTTGCAAGCTTCATAGAGAGGAACTGAAATGACAAAGGATTCTAGTCATCCTTAAGCACATACTAAACGATAAGAAAGTTCTCATTCTCTACTTTTCGTTTTAATGAAAGGAAGACGTATATGCAACATAACACAAATTAGCAAAAACATCTTAGACCTATCAAAAGCTAGAGTTCATATATGTGTAACTCGAATGCATGTATTAGGAATTCCTCAAGACCACATTATGCAGCCACCAGGATAATCAAGACAGCAATATGTGAAGCAATCAAATCATCACAAAATATTTTGACAATTGGGCATTCTGAAGGAAAGCAGGCACTGCTATTAATGTGAAGAGTAAGATCGGAGAAAAAGTGAAAAAGAAACATAAGTTATTGACTGCATACCTCAACCTGCCTTTGCAAAGACTGTACATAGTTAATGATTTCATCCAGCATCACAGCTTTACCAGTGACCTGCAATCACCACCTCTTTCTCAAGTAACTTAAAACAGAAGGTGCCAACTAAAATTCCTAATATATGCTATAGCATATGCCTACTGAAATTTCTAATATATTAGGCTACAGTATGTTGCTCAGACTCTCCAAAAATGTTGCCGCACCGGTGTCGGATCCTCCAAAAATTCACTACTTTTAGAGGATCCGACAAGCATCTGTCAGCATTTATGAAGAGTCCAAGCAACATCGCATACACCATAATAGTTGATTCCAATAATACCAACCTTGTTGCAACCAGGCACAAGATCCTGAAGATACTTCATCCGTTCACTGATTTTCTCCCTCCTTATCTGTAATCAAAACCATTCAATTCAGTACCAAAACAAATAAAATATGAGATTTAATAACTTAGAAGCTTCAAGTGTGATGTCATACTCTTTCTGCAAGACTATGGCTATTTGTTGCCTGGCCTCTTCGAGCGCGAACATGTATATATTCTTCTTTGGTTGGATCTGAAAATTGAGACCCCTGTTTACCATTCTTTCCACCAGGCTTGCTGGCAATTGAATTCAAGTTTTGTTCCCCTTTCTGAATTTCAGATGGTGGCTGCTGTGGTCCCTTCATTTGATCAAGTTCAGTATCCTGCTAAAAATGACAAGAACATTTAACAAGGAACTATCTTGTGAATGATCAAACGAAATATACTAATCCAGCTAAAATGACAAGAACATTCAACAAGGAACTATCTTGTGAACGATCAAACGAAATATACTAATCCTGCTAAAAAGACAAGAACATTCAACAAGGAACTATAGAACATTCAACAAGGAACTATCTTGTGAACGATCAAAAGAAATATACTAACAATGGCCTACCTGACCACCTCTTTTCCTTTTCTTTGAGCCAATATTCTTTCCATAGGACCCCTCACCGGCACCCTCCATTTCCTCTTGACGGCCACTACATCCAGCTTCATCAGACTCATTCCCAGAGACTCCAGCAACTTCTCTTGCTTCATCCTGGGACTTAACAATATATTCACTCTTTTTCTCATTCTTGAGGGGGCTTCTCTCTGTGTCCCCATGGTCAACTGTTAAAGAAACATCCTTGGAACTTTCAGCCACATTACTCAAGTGGTGCTTCTGAGGTGATTTCAACCCATTACTTGTCAAAACCTCTTGAGGACCCTGCATTGGTGCAATTCCCCTATAATAAGGATTCATCGACGACTCGGGGATGCTAAAAGGGTTCATCATCTCACCAAAGTTCCCTCCACTAAAGCAAGAAAACCTTGCAGCTCTTTCAATAAACCCCGAATCAGCCGGAAACTGCGCTAAGCTCTGCGGAAGCATCATCGGAGCAGGAGGTAGAAACATACCCCCTTTCAACAACATTGCATTTGATGGAGTCCAACTATGACCAACTGTTCTGTCAACACCAGCTCTAAAAGAGCCTAAATCCATTTGAACATTAGCATCACATAAGCCTAAATTTGGTGAATTGGTAGGTTGATCCCAAGTAGTAGGGCAAAATGAATCCACCATTCCCATGGATGCATTTGTCAAATTGCTACCACTTAATTGCCATTCTGAAGAAATGTTTGGTGACTGATAGTTCATTGAAACTTCTTGATCATTCCTCTTTTCTGGCTCATTCTCATTCTTGGTTTCTATATCCATATTTTTTGAAAGTGTAACAAATTTAACCAAACTTCAGAAAGACTTCTCTTTTACCACTTGAGTATCAGGAAACCACCTAAAACATTGAAATTCAACATGCTAGTTTCTCATTAAAGATCATTCAACCAAGCAGGTGAACAAATAAAAAAATCAAGACTTTTTTTCATATACAAAATTTTGAACCAAGACTAAAGTAGAAAAAGGGAAGTACAACTATGTCCACCACAAGATTCACTGAGAATTTGTGAAAGAAAAGTAACAGACATGAGAGAACTAGAGAAAACCCAAGTACAAATTGTCCATACAGAACAGGAAACAGCTAGTTCCAAAGCATTTCACAAAATCCCAAGCAATGCTTTCAAATTTACACATAGAAAGTCCCCACCCCACCCCCCTCAATGTCCAAGAAAACACAACCACAGTTCAACAAAGAGCTCTACAAAACTGTTCAAAAGCAGTAAATTGAACAAGTCATTAACTTGCAGCACCATAAATAGCTCATTTAAAGTACTAAAACCCTAGTCAGAGTAAAGAACAGACCCCCACCCCCACCCCCCACCCCCCCACCCCCTAAACTGCTCAGACAGCTCTGAAATGTAGAAAAAAAACACAGAAAAGATACCTTATTTCAGATTGTGTAAGTACTACTTTTGGTACTCTACATTACACCATTCTTGATCAGCTTTTTTTAAAAAAACTGATAAAAATCAATTCTTTAATTTTTTGGCTACTGTTTTTTTTTCTTTGAAAGTGTTATTTACAGCTAGTGATATACAGAGATGAGTAAAAAGGGTACAACAAAATGGGGTAATTGAGGGAAACGAAAAAGAAAGATTACTAACAAAGGTCCCCTGCATTTATAGCCACGCCAGCATCAAAAAAAGAGCTTTTAGAATGATTAACCACCGCCACTGCTACTCTTAAATAATCTTATGTACATTCAACAACAACATAATTTATGGAGTAAAAGATCAGTTTTTGGAAATTTGAAAATACCAGCCGGAGTTCACGTGTTCGAGTCTTGAAAACAATCTCCTATAAAAATGTAAAATAAGACGGCATGAATAGACTTTTGTGGTGGAGCAATTCTTTCAACTTTACGCATAGCGAAAGCTTATTTAGCAGTTGATCAAATTTTATGATCAAATAAATATTTGAGATAAATTTTAAATTTTTGATCTAAAGCTTATGATTAAACGCTAGCTTATTATTTTATTATAATCATACTTCAAATACTCCTTTTTTGAGCTAAGAGTTTATCGGAAATATTCTTCTTATACTATAAAGATAGAGATAAAATCTTTCTACATCCTACCCTTTTTAAATTTTACTTTTAAAATTACACTGAATTTATTATTGTTATAGTATATAAGCTACTCCCTCTGTCTTATTTTAAATGTTACTCTCCCTCCGATCCATTTTACTTATTTTGTTTTATTTTCACACCACTAAAGGAAAACATTAATTAGAGAGTAATTTGTCTAAATTATTCTTATTTATTATTTTTTTAATTTAATATTTCTTTTTTTTTGTACCATATTAATATATCTCGATATTTGTAACTAAGGGTGCTGATTAAAATAAATTATTAGTTATATTTTAATTTTTTAAAATAATAAATATTTTAGACGATTTATTTTTAATAAGAACAACAAGTAAAGTGATTCAAAGAGAGTATTTTAGGCCAAATATGTTATTCTAAACAATTATATTTAGAAATTCAAGATTAAAATTAGCTATCGTTTTCAACTATATATCCTTAATATTAAGAAGAATACATTACAGTTAAGAGGAAACAATCACTTTACTTTTATTAAATAAATGTAACTTAGTAAATTATTTTTTATGTTTATTATTTTCTTAATGAACATAAAATAATTTAAAATAATAATTATAATTGAATGGAAGGAATATAATATATAAATTTTTTATGAGATAAGACACAAGTATCCTCTTCAAATTTTACCCGAAATTGCTATGACACATCTAAATTTTACGGGAGTCTCGTTACCTCCTAAATTTATTTTTTCTCTATTTTTGTGCACCTTTTGTACTGACATGACTGTCAAGTCAGCACAAAAGGAGCACAAAAATATTTTGCTACTTGACAGTCACGTCAACTAAAAGAAACACAAATATACAAAAAAAAATGAGTTTAGAGGAAATTTAGATGTGTCATAGCAATTTTAAATATAATTTAAGGAGTACTTGTGCTTTTATCTTATTTTTTATAACACTTTAAAATTTCTCTAATTGCAAGAAGAAGAAAAAATGTTAAACAAAATAAACTTGTTTTAAACCATTAAATTTCAAAAGTATTTATTTATATTTAAAAAAAATTATATAAAATTAAATATTTTTCACGTAAATTGAGACGAATCGAAAAAATAACAGTGGAACTTCTCCTTTTGTTTGTTTTTTTCTCTATCTTTTTTGGAGTACTTGTTTATTTTGTTTGTTTGTTTTAGCTATCTTGTGTACTTTATAGCCTACCCTTGCTTTATTTACTTGCTTTGTGATGTGTACCTTACTTTAGGTCTATGACATTACTAGTGTCATTATTTTATTTCATATATATGATACTTTATAAATATTACAACTATAAATTTTTTTAGAAGATCAATAAGTAATACGTGAATTTATCGAAAATAGTCTTTTTATTTTATTTGTGAGATAGTGATACAAATTATATCTACTCTTTTTTTCTGATCTCATTTTGTGAAAATAACGGGATATATTATTGTTGTTGTAGTAGTAGTATCAATAAGTAACATCATAATTAAATGAGTAACTGCTAGTATATTGTTTTGGCAATAGTAATATTTCTGGTGATGATTTTTTCTAACATTAACAATTGTCTTTTGATATGTGGGATCATAGATGTGAAGATTTATAAAAATAACATGTCAAGTGTTGGATTATAAGTTATCAACAAAGAAGAACATGAAAAAGAATATTCATTGTACTTTTTGGAATCATAAATTATTATTTTAAAAAAATTGAACAAAGTGTGATTAGCAGAGAATGATGAGATCATACAATAGGGAAAAAAGGGTACATGTTACATGTTACCTACACAAAACTCTTCAATATTATATATTTATTATATGTAGTTAAAAATAATAATTGTGGTAATCTTAAAGCTTAAGAATTCATTTGCAAATATTTGAAAATGAGACTAGAAGCCACAAAAGAATTTAAAAATAAATCTTTAAATTAAATAATGAGGAGTATGGTTAAATAGTTAAAATATACTCACTTTTATCGTGAGGTCAATAAATAAAATCCTTCGTTTCTTTCGAAGGTATTGATCTGAATTTGAGAGAATAATTAAAAGTTTTGAGTTCGAACTCTAAAAGGTTACGGGGACATGACGTAGATAAGAGGTTGTAGAAGATCACACAGATTTAAGTAAAAGATTAGTATGTAGGCAATACAGAGTGTTGTCTCGCTTATCCTTCCATACTAATAGTCGTAGCATTACTCATATAGTATCTTGTCCTTCGATTTGTATTACTCTTTGTTGTTTCTTGTTCTTCGATTATCATATTATTTTATCGTGATAACTGTTCAAAATAATTTGTAATGCTTCCCGTAATATTTTGTTGTAATTCTTCTTCACTTTCGTTATTTCTTTTTCTAGATTGTTTTGAACTTGTTTTTTCTCGAGGAGAGTCTATTGGAAACAAACTTTTTATCTCTAAAGGTAGAAGTAAAGTTTGTTTACACTCTACCTTCTCTAAATTTTATTTTATGAGATTACCCTAAAAATGTCATTGTTGTAATCATTTTTTTTTTTGAGTTCGAACT
This sequence comes from Jaltomata sinuosa, assembly GCA_003996215.1. NCBI lineage: Eukaryota > Viridiplantae > Streptophyta > Magnoliopsida > Solanales > Solanaceae > Jaltomata > Jaltomata sinuosa. The sequence goes on along the minus strand of QJPP01007518.1, from coordinate 85,066 downwards.
CTCAAAATAAAGAACACTAAAATAGAAAACATGAGTCATATTTTTGCGGAACGCGTTTTTGCCAAGGTTATGTCTTTTTTTTCAACTTACTCAAGTCCAATCCATTTGAACTCCTTAGAGGCTCTAACCATGGAGCACGCTGATTCAAAAAACACATAATTTTTCCTTTAAAAATGACTTCTCCGGTCGAGGAACGCATCGGACATTTACCTAAATCAGTAAGTCTTTGAGTGAATCTCATGTTAGTCCTAGGATGTTAGTCTCTAACTAGAAAAGTAAATATTTGAGCTTGGGAAGCTTTTATTCTTTTAGAAAATCTATTTGGCTCAAATTTAAATTAGTCAAATTAGTAAATTTTGAATAATTAATTTTATAAAAAGAATTTTAATGGGGACTTAATTAATAAGGCAGCAACTGACATTGCCAACTCTTGACAGTCATTAATTTTTATATCAATGATAATTGTCCTGCTTTTTTCCACACCTAGGAGGAAGAGCTTATATTAATATAATCTTAATTACTTAATTAAATTTGTTTGGTCAAAACACCTATGTTTATAGTACTAGCTTGTTTTCACACACTTTTATGGCCACTTGAATTGCTTCTATAGTTGTTACCTACACTAGGTCTTTCATCTTTTTAATTTTGATAATTTCCCCAACTTATCAATGCTTCAACCTAACGTAAATGTAAATTGCAATACAATTAAGAATTTAGGAGCTCCTCTCTTTGTCTTTGATGTGTTTTGTGCGATGCGTATCTGAATTAGTTGATACAGTAATCTGATTATTTTGAATACTGAATGAAGAATCAAAACACAATCCTTGTGTATAAGTGGTTATTTGGCCTTCTAATATTTTTTTAATTTTTTTCATAGTTGAATTTCGAAAATTATGTTTGGTCATAGAAGTTTGAATTTCATTTTTTTTTAATTTGAAAAACATCGTAAAGTTATTTTCACTCCAAAACGCTAATAAAAATTCAAAAAACCAACTCCAATTTGTATTCATGGATTCTTTCCTTTTTTTCAAATTTCGCAATTTTTATGGTTAAACATGATAAAGAAAGACTAGACATCTGAAGCGTGGACAATATAAGACGGGGGGAGGGGAGGGGGGAGTGGCCAACATCGAAAATAATGAATTGGTGGGTCTGACTATGATACCATAATAAAGAAATGGACCTTGAATATAATCCAACCTCAAAAACTAGCTAATGAGAGGAGAATTGTCCAAAATCATATAAAGAGATCAAGGACCTTTAAACCCACGGATATGGGATTCCAACAAACCAAGCCCTAAGTACACTATTGGACAACGGTAAAAACTTACTTTCACCGAGTAAACACATCAAATCATACTACTTTATCATCATTAAATCAAAGTGTAGGAACTTATATAAATATTAAGTATAAAAATATTAGGTACGAATAAATTTTTTACCACTAAACAACATGTTCTTCCTAAAAATAAAAAGAAAAAAAATTGAATTAAGTACATACTAGTGGGTTACTTTAAAATAATGAGTTGAGAATCTAGAGATATGATGCACTTTGCTTTCATTCTTGTGACAAAGTACAATGCATTCGTTACGTTAGCTTTTACCTTAAAGTTCCAAAAAAAATTTAAAGAAAAAAACATTTTCTGGGCATTTGTATATTACATAAAACATGTCATAATTTCTTGTAATTATAGGCATGCATTCACCTCAATAAATTGTAAAGCTTCAAAGATTTTCTATTTGAGGCTAATACGTATTAATTAAAAAGCATTATATATAAACGTATTTTTTAACTTGGCATCGGCTGACATCTATGCTCTTTAATTTTGGATGTGCATAATTAAGCACTTAAATTATAAAGTTGTATAAGTAGATACGCGTGTCCTACATGACAAATTACGTGAGATGCACGCGTCCGACATGTAAAATCACATTTATGCCAGATGACATATTTTATATGATTGATTTAACTATCTAATAAATGAATAATAATACGCATAATTTTTTTTCCAGACTTTGAATCGAAAGTATCCAATTAAAATATTTCATTAACATCTAAGGTGTTTAATTGAAACAAGCCTTAATTTCGGTTGGGTGTGCGAACAAAAGTCTCACATTGATAGCCGAAAGGATTGGGAAGTTACATATAAGGTGTAGGATAATAATGTGAGGTCTTTTAGGAAAAATCGTGCGGGTTTGACTCAAAGCGGACAATATCACACTATGTAAGAGTATCTTTGGACTAATTTAGTCCAACAATTTTAATATTTTAAATAAAATATCTCGATAAATTTAAGAGATTGACTATGTATCGGTCAAATTAAGACTTGAAAATTAGAAGAAAACAGAAAAAAAAACATTGATTGATTCAATATTGTAGCTGGCAAGAGGCAAGAGGGTAGTAGATATATAGCAACAAATGGTCAAACTTGGCAGATATAATACTTTTCACTTTACCACTTTTGATTCTTTATGTTGTTTTTGACTCAAAGTGAAATCTCTTAAGCTTTTTGCAGGAGGGATAATTGGTAACATCTTCAAGAAAAGGTCATCTAATTAATGGCTTTGATCTTCAATCTTATTACTCCATCAAAGTTGACTCATGTTTAAAATTCTTAATCACTTTCACCCTATTAATTAAATGAGAAAATTTTATAAATTAGAACATAATCATGAAAAGTAGTTATAAATTGTGTATTTATAAAATGTAGGTATAGTTGTTGTATCATGCGAAAGAACTGTATCAGTCGTGTATCAGTTCTATCAGCGAAAGAATTGTATTTAGGCGACGGATATTAGATGTATCAATGTATCCTGTTTGAATGAAAATGCGAAAAAAATTGTATTAGCGCATACTATATCAGCACACATGTGTATTTGCTACGAGCTCCAAAATGTAGCCTCAATAGGACATGACACAATTTCAGCTGACTGAGGACATGACTTTAGATAGAAAGATAACAAAAATTAAGATAATAGGTTAGTAGGTAGCTAAATGTTGTCGCACTTTGTGTGTGAGAGATAGAGGCTAGCCTCCTCCTCTTTTTCTTTTTGTAATTTTATTTAGTTATCACAAAGTTTCTTATTTTCTAATGTGTATTATTATTTGTTACTATACATGTCTTGTATCTTGCCATTTTTTTTTACAATCCTGAATTCATTACACTTCTTTTAAATCGAGTGTTTATTAAAGATAGTCTCTTTATCCCATAAAAATAAGAGTAAGATTTGTACACAGTCGTATATCCTGTCTCTCCATGCAGCACTTGTGAAATTATATTGGATTTACCCTTCATAAAAATAAGAGTAAGATTTATACACAGTGACAGAGCCACATGCAATTGAGGGATGTGGATCGACACTCTTTCGTCGAAAAATTACATTATGTAGCTAGGTGATTTTTTTAATTTTTTTATGTATATATATTATGTATTGATACTCCCCGGCTATTTCATGAATTTACTTCTTTATATTCAGACACCTCTTAGTAAAATTTTTGACTTTGCCACTGTTTATATACAATCGTATATCCTGTCCACTTAATACAACACTTAGCCTAAAGTCCCTTTACTAATATAATAGAAAGTAAGACCGGCTTTCGCGCAGCAGCTGCGCCCTTGCTTCTTGCATAGAGAGTTAGGATATTTTGTGAGCTCCTTCGCCTAGCGGAAACCTCCGTTTTTCAGCCTCCCGTGCTTTACCAACGCATTCAATGGATTCCACCATGAACCGGGAGCGGGCGAAGACATGCAGCTTCCATTTTCAGGGTACACAGTCACGTGCTGAGCAAAGAGGTATATATCACACTCATTCACAAGCGCAAGGTGTATATAGAGATAGCACCCGGATATGGAATGAAAGGGGAGTCACATAAAGTATACAGATTGAAGAAAGCCCTGTATGGATTGAAGCAATCCGCCTTTAGTAGATTGTTTTTAGGTCCAAGCGGTGAATCAGAAATCTTTCTTACGCCTACAAGCAAGAGTCTCCTAGGATTTCGCAAGGGAAAGGTAGCCAACCTGGGATACGTTGCGGCAAGGAATAGGAAGGTGCCTCTAGCAGATTGCCCTTTCTTTTCCTTTCCTGGGCTAGGTAACCGTTAATGGAATATCCGAGGCATTTTCTGCTTTGTGGAGTCAACTCGTCTTCGCGAGCTAGGAGCGAGCTAAGTAAATCTTACCTGAAAATGAGTGAGATTCAATTCTTTTTCCTTTATCCTTTTTGTTTTGTCACGGCCATATATAAGATAGAAATCACACTTTAAAAGGGGGGACAATTAGCTAGAGCAGCGGATGAGATAGTACCGAAGTCGTTCAAAGAGCCCTTCTTTCTATTCTGTTTTGTGCGTGTCAACTATTGATTCTATGCCATCAAAGCATGCTGACATCAGAAAAGAAATGCAAGTACATACAACTGCGGTAATATCGCATCATTGATAAAGAACCTTGTCATCCCAACCTTGTCCCCTGCAACAAGTTCATTGGCATATTCCCCTTCCCCTTCTATTCCCAAAAGTTGATTCAATAGGCTTCCTTTATTGATTCAAAAAGTTTTTTTCCCGCGACATGAACACTAAGGTTAGTTTTCATAGGGCGAAGCGGCGATCTCATGTGAGTTTATATTGAATATGTTAGTTATTCTTTATAGGATCAGTAGATACATAGAATTTTTAAAAATATATAATTGTCACTATTATATTGATCACTTTTAGTTTTTTAAAAAATAAATAAATATAGGCTACACTATTGATGGACTGTCCTTCTCTCTTTCTCTTATGTCATTATTGTTAGTTGGCCTTGGGACTTGAAATCACAGAGACCTAAACATTACTATTAGAATAATGGAATCTCTTTTCACACTTTGCTTTATAAATTGCTGTAATAGTACTATATGTTTAATCTAGTAGAGTAACATTAAATTAAAATTAATATAAAGGACAGTGTAAGAGGTGAAAATGATTTGTATTGATTGGGTTGGTTTTACTAGGTGTTATCAAGTGGAGAGCCAAAGTACATATTATACACACATTAAATAAATATCTTTGGTTCAAAAATAAATCTTATAACATCCTCTGGATCACTTTACGTATCGTCCTATACTTTTTCTGAATTATTGTACTTAAAATTACATAAAAATATTATAAATTATAATATAAATAAGTTCAAAATATTTGTTAGTTAACTATTCAAATTTTATTTGCATCGCACAAATTGAGACGGTGGAAATAATTTTATATATGCAACGACCCAAGAACAAAATCCGATCAAAGAATGGTCCAAATAAGGAAGTTTGATGAAAACTCATTACAATATTATATTACTACTATAATTATAAATAAAATATAATATATATTAAGATTCCTTAATAATCTTTCTCCTAAACATAGAAGATGGGTATTCAACCAATGACATATTGATATGTGTAACACTATGCAACATCAATTATAGTTATCGTACAAGTGAAAAATTGTACTATATGAATCAAATTACATTTTTAATTAATTTTTCTTAATTATTGTGCAAAGTCTTAACATGACAATTAAAAAGAAATAGAGGGAGTAAATAATTTTACAAAAGTAATAATTAAACTATGTATAAGAGTAATTAAAGGTTGGCTCAAGGTTGGCATGGCTATTCTTTTGGGAAAAAGCAAACATAATGAAGCAAACAAAAATTTTTGCGCCCTTCAGACTATTTTACTTATCGTTTTTATGAAAAATAGATAGTCCAAAATATTTGTCATCTTAAAAAATTAAAGTATAATTAATTATTTCTTTCATCTTTTCTCTTAGTCATAAATATGAAGAGAGATACAAAAGAGAAAAATACTAAAGTTTAAGAAGTACTCCCTCCGTTTTCTTTTAGTTGTCATGATAAGACTTTGCACAACCATTAAGAAAAACTAATTAGAAGTGTAATTTAACTCATATGCCCCTAATTAATCTTTGACTATTTATGTGTCTCTTATTTTAGAGTAATTAATGCTAAGGGCAAAGTTAGAAAAAAGTAATTAATTCTCTCTTGATTCTTTAAATTGACAAATATTTTGGAATAACTATTTTTAGTATACATGACAATTAAAAGGGAATAAAGAAAGTAATAAATAAAAATAATTTAATTAAATTACACTCTAATTATTATTTTTCTTAAGTAACATGTAAACAAAAAAATATGACAAATAAAATAGTTCGAAAAAGTATAAATTAACATAATATATAAGGGGAAAATGTATTAAAGAACAAATCCCTTCAAAACAAACATGGGATTGGGGTTAGGGATTCGAGATATCCTAAATGTGAGCTTCAGAATTCTTTAATACAAGAATTTAACGAAGTTCGGCCAAATTTATGTCTTAAAGTAGAGGTAAAAAGAATTTTTTGCTATGAAAGAAAAAATTATACAAAAATCACTAATTACAGTTAAATATAAACAAAAAATATAGTAAGACTCTTATTGATGTTTCGCGATCGTGCTAGCATTGTTCGACCTGTAGAACTTCTTTCGCAACTGAGCATAAATCACACAGCCTCAAAAGTTCTTTTGTGATCAGTACGCGATCGCATTTTGATCGTGGACTATCAAATATGTTTGATCTCTTTTTTTCCACTAGTCTATATCGCCCCTCAATCTCCGCGTGCTACCAACATAAGTTCACATTTTATTCTCCCCGACTCAAATTTTGAGTCGCAATGCAACTTTTCAAGTTGGGTCGCAATTTATATTCACCAAAAGCAAGACACAAAATTGATAATATATACTTATATATATATATATATATATATATATATATATATATATATATCATTCTGAATCTGCTGGGTCAAAATTTTGAATTCGTAATAATAATATTAGTAAAGTGAAGTTGGTCTTAACTTTAATCAATTAAAGGTTGCACGTCTGGAGTATGAATTATGCCAATAATTATGCAAAGTTATAGAAAATTGAGCTTATTGTAAAAAGTGATATCATTCGTACTAGTATCATTTAATTGTGTGTATGAACACAACATTATTATATATTGTACTTTTTAATTGGTCAAACCGACTATATAACAGCTATTGGTCAATGTTTTCCCTTGCAAATTGTTCTATGCAAATTGTCTAATCTTAACATATTATTAAATTAAATTATAGACATATGTTATTAGTATGAAATCTGTAAGGGAAAAATAGGATCTTGAAATTAGCTGGACTGACAAAATATTGGGTGTCCCTCAGAAAAAAAGATAACCAAGAGAGTATGATACTGACGTAAAGGCATAATACATAAACGTGCTCTTTAACTTGACCTAGCAATTAGTATGATCTTGAGACATTATGTAAGACACCATATAAGATGCGTGTGTTTATTTATTTAATTTTATATAAATTTAAATGTCTACTTACACACACCCAAAGTGTCTACTTTAATGTCCTATGTGACAACGTACATGGCAATTCGCATGAGACACTACGTAGGACGCCTCATAGGATGCGTGTGTTTACTTGTTCAACTTTATACAAGTTTAAGTGCCTACTTGCGTACAACCAATGTTTAAGAGTATAAATATCAGCTAAGGCCAAGTTAAAAATTACGTTTATGTATTATGCCTATAATAAATCTTGAAGAAAATATTTTGGTAGGATGAATAAGATATTTTTTTATTTTTTATTAGAGCTTTTGTATTGAAGTTGTGACTAGAGTCGTCAATATGGGCTAGGCCCGTTGGGCTGGCCCAGCCCAGCATGTAATTTCATAGGATTGGACTAAGATTTTTACAGCCCATTTAAGAACATGACTTTTTAGCCCGATCCGAATAAGCTCGCTGGTCCGTAGGGCTTGAGCAATGGGTTGGGCCGACCCGTGAACTTAATAAAAATAATTTTAAAATAAAATAAAGTACTAAAAAGAACAAATTAAGCAACAATAAGGAATGGAATGGGAGAAGCTATAGTGTAGATCACTTTTCACTTTCTCGTCAGTCCAGACCTTGTCCTTGGTTCTATCAGCTATGGAGTCTTCCTCTGGTTCTTCCCGTCTCTAGTACAGATCAAATCACAGGATCTCTGTATGTATGCGTTGAGGAGCTATATCTCTCGGACGAAAGACTTCTAAACCCTGATTTTCGGAATGGCAGCAATCGACTTATTTCTGTCTTACAGTGAGTCCAAACTCAAAGTCTACTTAAACCATCATAAATATTTAAATATTAATTATATTTATAAAATATGTAAGGTTCAGACAATATCATGTCAAAAGTTATTTAGTTTCACAAATTATTATAATTATTTTTTTGTGAATTTGAACTTAATTAGCAAGTAGTAACATTATGTAATATTGTCTTCTAAATATTTATGTTATTAACAATTTAAAATTAAATTTAAATTTAAAAAATTTATAAAAATAATATTATTAAAAAAAATGATCTGGCCCATCGAGGCCTGCAACCCATAAAGTGATGGGTTGGGCTTAGTATTTTTGAGCTCATCATTTTGATGGGCTAGTCCGGCCTGACCCGTCAAATTTCAAAGCCCATGAGGGCTAGCTCAGATAGGCTGGGTTGGGCCAGCCCGTATTGACAGCTCTAGTTATGAAAAAAAATTCTAACTATGAACTCTTCCCCTTTTAATGAGCCTTAAGGTTGCATAAATTTGAATTAGTCAAAATATGGCAAAAATATGATTGATATTGTTATAAAACCCTAAAGTTCAATAAACGGTCCTCGTTTTATTCAATGAAAGAAAGAATGTTCTTAAAAATCCATTTTATTTTTTCTTTCCCAATTTAATGAGTTTAATTTTTTCCCCTAAAAATGTGGGAGCCTTGCACCCAATTGGATGTGGTTGTGACACCTATGAGGGAGGGTTTGTGGATGAGGGCGAATCGAAGGGAAGGACTGAGGTGCGGCGGGCAAGCTTCTAAAGAAGAGGTGCATGTGCCTTAAAAGAATCTCACACTGAAACGAAATAGGAAAGTCATGAAGAACTTTATAATTAAAGGCATATCACAGATTCAATGGGCGTCTTTGAACTTGATGATGTCATTGCCCGATGGACAAATCTATGTCTTAGGTTGTCACAATGGCTGAGTGGTCAATAAATTAAAGTGGGAAGAGAACCATGCAATGTCAAGTTTAAAATTCTAACAAACGCAAAAAAAAAAAATGACTAGGTGATTTTTTTTTATTTGCTTAAGCCTCGGTAGATATAAGATACTTCACACTTAATCAGAAGCTATGTCTCAAGTTCAAGCACTAAAAATGAAAAATTAAGTAGAGCATTTTCTTTAATTGGCCTAGCGTGGCATGAACTCACATTAGTTAAATTCAGAACGGATATCGGACACCAAATGAGAAACATAAAATGAGAAAGTGTTGATAAACCAAATTGTCAATGATATTATGCATGTTGTGAAGTACTGATGTACTTAATTATGAGGGCAGTTTGTCAATTTTGGGAAATGTTTCATTACTAAGTTACTTAGTAATGGAGTTTTGTTTGGCTGGGTAAAGTATAAGACAACAACTTAAGTTAACATGTAATAAAGGTAAAACTAATTAATTAGCAGAAAGGGATTTTTTTTTCTTTTTCTTTATGAGTCTGCAAAGAAATTGATACATGTTAGCAAATCCAAAAGTAGTACTGTTTTAATGACTTATTTTTTGAAAAATGTTACTATTCCATTAAAGGGAGAACTTTAAAATGTTATTTTTTGAAATATCTTGATGATCATTATAACTTATGTAAAAAAATTCAGCAACACGTTTTTCCTTTAAAGTTGATCAAAATTGTTCTAGATCAACTCCAAATGACTTCAATTTTGATATCCAAACTTGTAATATTAGATTTACTAATTTTCAATTGTTAGATTTAACTCGAACCTTTAAAAATCAATAGATTCACTTTATTTTTTCTAAAAATGAGCTCAATAAAATTCAATAGCGGTATTCTATAATTAAAACCAACCCAACATAATCATATATAAGCAATGAGTTTTCAATTTTGTACTGTGCATATGAAGAAAATGGACAAGAATGAGGAGGAGGAGGGGGAAAAGGAGGAGAAATCCTCGCAGAATTATATAATGAGGTCAAAAATTAAATGAATATACAATAAAATAACCTAAAGAGGATGAGGATACACATTGTATCGAGATGTTGGTGCTGTGATAATAAGGAAAAGAAAACTATGTCACACTTTTTTCTAACATTCCCATAGCCACTAGGCTATGGAGGCAGTTTGCTAGTTTTGTAGGTATACACATAGATGACATGCACCTCCAGCAAATTATAATAGCTTGGTGGAAACAAGAGGCTACCCCTAAGCTACAATCAATCTATAGAGTCATGCCAGCCATTATCCTATGGACTCTATGAAAAAGGAGGAACAGTATAAAGCATGATGGAAGCACAAACTTCACAGAATTGGTGGTGCAAATTCAGGACATGGTAAGGGAGTTGGTGAAAGTGAGATACCCATGGATAAAATTGGAGGTAAAGGATTGGCCAAACATAATCAACAAGATCATGACCTACATGCCAAAACTCTACTACCACATTGTCACTTGGAAACCACCTAAGTCTAATAAACTCAAGTGCAATACTGACGGGGCTTGCAGAGGTAACCCAAGCTTAAGTTCATATGGCTTCTGTATAAGAGACCACAAAGGAGACTTATTATATGCTAGAGCTAAAGCCATAGGTCTGACTACAAATACAGAAGCAAAATCACTTGCGGTCTATGAGGCCCTAGAGTTCTGCTATGAGAATGCCATGATGGGGATCACAATGGAAACGAACTCACTAGCTATCAAGAAGATGATTCAGAGGGAGTGGAAAGTCCCATGGGAGTTGGTGGAGAGGATAGAGGACATCAGAAGAAAACTACAACAGCTAAATGCAACAGTTCAACACATTTTTAGAGAAGACAATAGTGTGGCAGATTCTTTAGCAAATGCAGCTATAGAGGCACAACAAACACAAGAGTTTTTCAGTTTCCTAGAGCTACCAAGCATCACAAGAAGATTAATTAATTTGGACAAAGCCCAAGTTCCAAATTTAAGAATAAGAAGTAGAGCAATCACCAAACATGCAACAAATCAGGAAACAGAAGAAGCAGGTTACTAACAAGTCTGACAGAAGCATTAAACACATGGCAGACACAAGTATTCATCCAACAACACTCTGGTAACATGCTTGAACCGAGGAGACGCTTAAGAAGAAAGAGTACCGAGTACTCTTTAACAAATAATAAATAACTATATATATATTAGGCTTGTATTTTTATTTTTGTTTCCTTTTTGAGGCGGGTTGGGCCGCCTCTTGCTAGACCAGGCCACTAACCATTTGTTTTTGACTATTAATAAAAAGGCCTTCGGGCCAACAAATTTCACTTAAAAAAAAAAACTTAGTGAGATTTCATAATAAGTGACGTTTGGCAAGAGTGGGGTGTATACATGCCTACCCCTATCTTGGATAAGGTAAAAAGGTTATTTTCGGTAAGATCCTCGGCTTGAAAAAAATATCTTTAAAACGGGTTTGAAAATATAAGAATAAAAAATGATGATAAAAAATTAAAGAATAGGGACTTAATTACAATTTGTACCAACACTTTCTATAGCAACTGTATAATCTCAGCATATATATACAAAATACAAATAGAGTTGAGTTGGAATCTCAGCATACAAATACAATCTGTGTTGTATATTTTGTGAAATCTTAGAATCTCGACATACAAATACAAATTTGTATTGTATATTTTGTGAAATTTTGGCATACAAATACAAATTTGTATTGTATATTTTGTGAAACTTTGATATACAAATATAAATTCGTATTGTATATTTTGTGGAATCTTAACATACAAATACAAACTGATGTTATAATATACAAATCCGTATTGTATATACCAATAATTTTAATTCATCTGCTGCAAAATGTAATTGAATTATACTATTGATATGGAGCATAATTAGACATGAACGTTTGGTATGTTAGATAATTTTTCCAAAATTAAATATGAGTGGCCCATAATATCAAAATTACTAATTAAGAACAAGTAACCTATCTGTTTCTTGGCAGGCTATACCCAATTTATGGACCACTAACCATTTCCATGTCAAGGACCATTGAAAAATGATGGTACCAAAACATTGTATGGTTTATAAGCTATGTAAAGTCATGCCTATTGTTTGTTTGATGAAACCTAGCTTTCTAAATTCAAGTACATATGACAAAGAAGCTGTTAATTGTAATAGAAAAAACTTACTTTATTTTATATACTATTTTGTATAAGAATTGTATATTTTATATACTCCCTTTGTTTATTTTTACTTGTCATATTTCATTTCACGAAAGTCAATTCGACTAATCTACAAAGCTAAATTGAATTAGATTAATTCAATACTTTAAATTTAAAATTTAGATTTTTGAAAAATATTATAAGTTGCAATCTTTCTCATATTAATATGATGAAAAATACATCTTAAAATATTAATTAAAGTTCATATAGTTTGACTCTCGGTAAGCAAAACGCGACGAGTAAAAGTGAATGGATAGAGTATATCATATAATAATGTATAAAAAATATATATTTACTGGCTATTATTTTGGTGACGACTATACAATGTAGTTTTTCTGAATAAGAATATACTTAATTATTGAACAAGTGAAAGTGAAAATATATTTCAGTATAGAGGTGAAAGTAAACAGAGGAAATACAATTAAACATTTTTCATGGTGTACTATGTTGTGTTTCTTTCACTTCTCTTGAAACTTGAAAAGGAACAATCAATTCTCTGATTCTCTGCTGTATTAATGCAGAATGCAAAGTCATGATTTTACTACCTTATGGCCAACTCTACATTTAAGGCACGGGTTGTGGTGCAGTGATAGGAATACTCTATTTTTAATTAGAAGTTTTGGATTCGAGCTCGGATATGGAGAAAAACCTATTAAAAGCGACATACTCAAAATGGGCCCTGCAATACGCGATTCAGATTAATCGGAGTTTCAATGCAAACACCACACACCGGATGAGAAACAAAAAGAATTCCATATTTAAGGTCGAATTGGCAAATGTTTAATTTTGGAGAAGGATCCTTATTTGCTCTATATTATCTCAGGTTATATTTTCTGTACAAAATATTTCTATTTAATTTAATTTTTTCCTTTGGGGGTTAATTGGGAATTTATGCAAAACAGACTAAGTAAAGAGACATCAAATCCTTACAAATCTCCTATTATCATCTTACAATTAATTTTTATTTTAATTACTCGATCTCTTTGTTCCATTTTATGTGATATGTAATTAATATTTATGAAATTAAATAATTTTTTAAAACTTTAGATTATTAACTATTTTCAGTTACAATACCTTTTATTAGTATTTAAATATGTGAATTTTATTTCGAAAAAAATCTAAAATAAATGTATGTCCAAATGAAAATGGTTTATCGAGTAGGAGTTGGCTTTTTCTATTACAAAGAAAATTCCAAGGTCCAACTTTGGATCATAGGAATTTTTAATTTCAAACAAAGTAGGATTTGGATATGATCTTTAAATAGAAAAATAACAAGTTTTGAGTAGAATAAATAAAGTAATTCAAATCAAGAATGATCTTTGGAGATGTTCTATGACAATAAGATATTTTATCCAACTTAATCAAAAAAGGAGAAGAAGATATCTTATCCAAACTAAGGAGGACGTACTCGTAGACATTGACATAATTCATGATTCGTAACGAGCAAGAAAATAGATGCACTATATTTTTTATTGATATATATTTAGTGAGAGGTGAAAAATTATATTCTCAAATTTATTTATTATACAATCAAATACATATTTTATATTATACATCATATAGTGTATTTTTAATACAATAAATAAAATATCTACCAAAAAAAAACAGTTTAGCTATAATTCCGTTATTATTATACTCTTACAATGTCCCGACATTGACAACATTGAGATTTCGAATTGACATAATACATAAACATGTCCTTTAACTTGACGTCAATGTGTATCTATGTTTTCTAACTTTGAATGTGCACAAGTAGACACTTAAACTTGTATAAAGTTGAGCAAACAGACACACATGCGTTCTGCGTGGTGTCCTACATGGCAATATAGCATCTTACGTGGCGTCCTACGTGTATTATGTTATGTAGGACGAGCATGTCTACTTGTTCAACTTTATACAAGATTAAGTGCCTACTTGTGCACATCCAAAGTTGGAGAGCATAGATACAAGTTGGCGTCAAGTTAACGGACATATTTATGTATTATGCCTTTTGAATTCGAACTCTCGATATGAAATCTTTTTTGATAAAAAGTTCTTTACTCCTCAAAATGAAACTTCCCAATGCCAATCCGAAACCGAATGAGACAACAAAAGAAAACATTGGAGCCTGGATTTTAGCATTATTTTGTACGTTATTATTGTCCTCAATTATTGATTTTGGTAACATACACCTATATCCCCACCACCACTACTCAACGTGCGCTCCTCCAACAATCATTTCCATTTCCACTCAAAAATTTCTCTCCTTTTTCCTTTCCTTTCCCTTCAAAAATCAAGAAACTTCTTCACAAAATCAAGAAATCCCATTGGCACATTAAAGTTTCTTCTGTGAAAAAAAATGGTTTGTTTCTTGTGACCAAGAATTTATGAAGCTCATATGACATTTTCTCTCTCTCTCTCTTGTTGCTGACGTGTTGAGATGTCATTGGTCTGAATGTTGTGGGGCCCATGTTAGTAAACACTTTAGCCACCAACCCCTGAGCCAAAAATATCTTAAGGTTGACCCCTTGTAGATCACAAAATTCTTTGCCACTCTATTCAAGTTATATGAAAAAGGAAAGGTAATTGACTGAGAGCCATTTTATCTTCCATGGTGTGTGGGGAGAGCATTCATTAAGAACCCCATAAGATTGTGTTTTCCTCACAAAAAGGTATGTAGTGAAAATCTTGTTTGAAAAAAATTGAAGCTTTATTGGTTCTTTGAGGTAATTTGCAGTAGTTGATGAAAGTTATGTTTGGCTTAATTCTTCATAGTTTGGGTGTGTTTGAGAATTACTTACTTCTGTGTAATTATAGTGTTTTGGTTGATATAAAGGTTTCTTGTTTCCTTGGCGCTGCCGAGTCACAAGGAGGTCACGAGTTTAAGTCGTGGAAATAAACTCTTGCAGAAATGTTGTATAAGACTGCATACAGTAGACGCATGTGGTCTGGCCCTCCCCGGACCCTGTGCATAGCGAAAGCTTTAGTGCTGTACCGTCTGCCCTTTTTTTTTGTTTAAGGACAATAGAGGGTCGCTCCGATGATAAGCACCCTCCAACTCTAACATAAGGTAATGGGTTCGAGTCGCCAAAGGAGCAAAAAAGGGTGGGAGCTGTAAAAAAAAGGAGAACTTTTCTTGTTTAGTGTTTGTACATAATTTATTGTGGAAAAGCCTTCAACTTTGACTAAACAAGAGATGGGCACAGAAATTGCTGTGTTTTGAGGATGGAGGAAGTTAAAATTGTGTTGTCTCTTAACATTTACATGTTGCTACTGTTAATCTGAGGCTATAAAAACTTAGAAGCTTCATGTTCTATGTTAGGTTTTGTGTGACATAGATGAAGTTACTAGGTGCAGCCATAAGCTGAACTAGGGGACGCAAGGGGGTTTATCTGAACCCCCTTAACCGTAAGATTATACTGTATATACAAGATCAAAAATTGTATTTATGTATATATAGTATACGTCGAATCCCCTCTACTTCTTCGTGTGCCTATTCCTTTATATTTTGAATTCTGTTAGTGAAATTTCTGCCTCCGCACTGGGTACAACAAACTAAAATAGCTTGTGTTGACAGTTTGTAGGATTTCTTGTTTACTAGATAGATAGAACAGAAGTTCTGTGGTCGAATTCTCAACAAACGTAAGCAATTTGATGTCTATAAATACTTGGTTACAACTTTAATGTACTGTAGGAAATCGTAGTTAAGAAGAGTACGGAGAAAGAAATTAGGTAGATGAACTTTTTCAATAATCCTTATTACTACCATTTTAGCTAATTAGGCGGCTTCTTGCTCTAATCCTAAGTTTTGAGATTTGAATCTTCTTCATGGTTATCTAGCTATTCCGATATTTTCTCAAATAGCACCGAGCTAACAGATTGTTGCTCATTGTTCTCGTTCAATATTCAGTTCCACCTGTTCTGTTTATTTGTGAGGAGAAAGTGAGAAGATTGCGTAAAGGAAAGAAAGGAATTGAACAATGAGGAAGTTCTAACAAAGTCACGAAGGTATGGTTGAAGCATGAGTGAAAAATTCAGATTGATTATCTGTAAATAATCGACTGATTAGTTCCTTTGCTTGGATAAAAGATGTTATGGGGTAGACAATACAACGCACCTTTATTCTAGACTAATTTGAGGGCTTAGAACATGTTATTTTAGTTATTTTTCTTAGAAATCTGAAATGCTTCAGCATGGGAGATATCATTTTTGCTGTAAAAGGTACTCGTGGTGTAAAATTTTCAAGCATCTGCTCATCTGTGTAAGCATGGGGATGATCTATACGGGTTTTAATGTCTCGATTACCTTTCATCATGTTCTGTTTCTATTTTTCTTTTGGGGTTATTGTCTTCCTATCAAAAAGTTGACTTGTGCATATTATAGCATACGTTATAAAAGGAAGGTGGTTTCTGTTAAATTAGTCAAAACCATATATAGCTGACTAATTGCCTTGGTACCTATTAAAGTACAAGACATAGAGAGATGGCAAATCGATAATATGAGCTTATTAACACCTCGTCTTTGCTAAATATTCCTTCAAGCTCTCTTTCGCTTCTTAGGTTCCTACTTCATTCATTTGGTCTGTTCACTTTGAAAATTAGTATGTGCCTGCGACTGCATTTTCATCTCGTGATACTTCCCTTCCCATTTGCAGCTGCCTTATCAGAAGTGCTGATCAATGGCAATTGAAGAATTGGCTGTATGTACTACTGATATTATCGATCCACAAGTAATGGAAACCTTGTTGATTGAAAATCACTCAAGTGAAGCCAAGGACATGGAAGAGATGAGGAGTTCCATGGAAATCTTGAGTAGAGTAGATTTGGACCTTGCGTATTCTGATGAGAAATTGACGAATCTTGACAATCTTTTGATGCGTGTCTTGGCCTGTGAAAATGAAGTTGAAGCAATTTCTTTCGAGAATGATGAGATTTCTCCTGACTCAATTGAGAAAGTACTGACGTTGGATCACTTATCTGCCATTTTAAACTCTGAGATAAGACAACTGGACAATTTCATAGGCACTCTTCAAGACCTAATCATTGAAGCGAGGCAAAAGATACCTACGTGCAGAGAGTTTAATGAGTTGCATGTGATAATAGAGAACAAATTTCATGATACTGAAGAGTTATTGAGACAATCGAAGGAACGTGTCCTAGAAATGAAGATGCAGCTTGCCAAGTTGCAGATGACCTCGTTAGCTTTCGACCAAAATGAATGTAAGTTATGAAACGTATGTTCAAGAACACATTTTTTTCTTTCTTTACTAACATGTCAAAGACATTGCATCTTTTTCTGGTGCATGTATTAACAGGGAGACATAGGATGAGTTTGGATTTATCAGAAACTAATAATGTTTCAGCAAGAGAATTGAAGCCACACACGCAGACAGTTGAGCAAAGACGTATATTAAGAATGTTGGAGAAATCACTTGAAAGAGAGCTGGATCTTGAGAAGAAGTTGACTCTACTTAAACAAAATGAAGATGATCTAAAGTTGAAGCTCCGGTTAACCGAGCAAGTAGCTCTGTGCATGGAAGAGGGTGCAGAGGTTATATGGGGTAGGTTCTTAGAGTCAGAAAATGCAGCAGAGGTACTAATGGGAATTTCCAGAGAGATGGTGAGCCGACTACAGATTGTTAACTTCAATTTAAACGGTTCACTTCAACGAGAGAAAGATTTCACATTGAAGATTGATAATTGCATAGGACAGATAAATGCCAAAGATATTACCATACAAAACCTTAATAGCTGCAACAAACAACTTGCTGCTGAAAATACCGAAGTATCCTCTTTAAGGGACAGGCTGAAACTTTTAGAAGATAAGTTGAAAGAATCCGAGTCTAAATTACTGAAAGCAAATGAACTGAATGAAGTGGGTGAAGAGCGGCTTAAAGAACTGGAATGTATCGTAGAATCTCAGAAAGAAGACATCGATATTGCAGAACATAAGGCTGAAACTGCAGAGGAAAAGGTAGCACATTTGACGGAGACAAACTTGGAACTGCACGAAGAGTTGGATTTTCTCAAGAGTAGTAATGAAAGTAATGCTAAAAAGGTCAGCATTCTTGAGAAACAGGTCAGGGAATTAGAACTTCAGCTACAAAATGCTAAGACATCGTCCGAAGCAGGTCAAGAACAACAGAATATGCTGTATTCTGCCATTTGGGACATGGAAACTTTAATCGATGAACTAAAACAAAAGGTCTTAAAAGCCGAAAGCAAGACTGAGCATGCAGAGGAACAGTGCCTTATTTTATCTGAAGCTAATTTAGAACTTACCAAAGAAGTAGAGTTTCTAAGATCAAGAGTTGAAGGATTGGAGACTTCTTTGAATGAAGCTACTGTTGAGAAACTTGCAAGTGCAAAAGACATTAACATCAAAACCAGCTTTATAATGGATTTGGTCATGCAACTGGCTATAGAAAGGGAGCGAGTACAAAAACAGGTGCTTTAGTTTTCTTCTTCTGTTGCTTTCTGTATGGAAATTCAAAAGTTAGAAGTGATTGTAAACAGACTTTTTTTTCCGTGGCAGATCTTTTGTTTGGCCAAGGAAAACAAATCATTGATCAAGAAGTTGGAGTCAACGAAGGAGCAACCGTCCATAAATGTACTTGAGAATGGAGGTGATGATATTGGGTTGTCTTCTACAGTTGCCTCAGCAATCGCTACCGCTACAGATAGTTCTCGTGAACTGCAAACTGAATCCTTACTGAAAAGCTCCCAGGTATTTATTTTCCTTTATTCATGCAGCATTTCCTAAGTATGTTATGTCCAATGTACGCCACTTACTATCCTACTTTCCTATAGAAAATGTAGGACACTGTGGGTGCTGTTTGCTGCTTAATATTCTGATCATAGAATTACTTCCGCAGTTCAGAAGGAACATCATCTAGACTAAATTATTAGATGCGCTGCATATCTGATATATATGAATGTTTCATCTTTCAATGACATTAATGGTGTGTTTATTTAGTTATGCTCTTTGACGACATTCCAGTCCTGTTTGAAGTAATATTTATCCAAACTGAAAGATGTTGTATTTCTCTCAGTATTTGAGTTACTGAGTTTTTGATTAAGCCTCGTGGTTCACATGTTTCTCACTCTCTTTTATGAACAGACTCGGCACGTCATTTGTGAAGTCTAAAAATATTAACCTGACCAGACACCATACACTTTTTAGTCTTAGCCTTCTGAGGTCTTACGACTATGCTTCTGCAAAGGCACACTGAATATTGAGCTTATATAGGTTTGGTTTTCCAGCAGATATCTTTTTGTTTTTCTTAAAAAGCATCTTCCAGATGACATTTACCATGCACTCTGATATACATTTTCCATCTCAACATAACAACTACTACACTCAAACCAAAAAATTTCCTTTTTTATGCACAACCCACTGGTAGAAAGTAGTCTAAAGATAGCCCCAAGGCTTTGTTCTACTGTTAAAAGCGCACTTGTGATGTGTGGATTAGGTGCGTGTCACAGGTTTCAACCCTGCATCAGACAAAAGCCTGGTATTTAAGTGAAGGGTGGAGGGATGGTCCCATTATCCACCGAGTTTTGAACCATGAGCCACTGGTCTTCTGAGATTTCTTGGTTGTTAAAAGAGAGTAGTCTAAAGATGATCATTGTGCCTGACCTCACTGAACCTCAGAAACTAGCAGCACATAATAGATTATGGTTCTGAGGATTAGTGACCTTGTTCTATGTCATCTAATCTGTAAAAGCTAAATCTTGAATATTTGCTTTCTTTATTGATGGTTCACATGCTATCTGCTGTTCTAATTATGATTATGTTTGTATTTGCTTCATAAAGATGTTGACTTCATTTAGTAATCCTAATAGAGGATGTTGCTGCTCTGATTCAGGTGATCAACGGATTAACTCCTGATAAACCGACTGATCAAAGCAGTAAGTCTTCCGTTTTGACAAATGAAGAGCCTAATATAGTTGTCAAGTCAGAGGAAACCGAGGTTCGGCCACAGGCAAGGCAACATCAACACAAGTACATTGTCATGGCAATCCTCGTCTTATTACTTTCAACATTAGGATTATATTTTTTTGACAAAAGAAATGACATCCTCGACTGGTTGGTGGTTAGATTATAGTACTTGTGTTGGAATACATTGTACAGATTCTTTGATTGTTTTTGTGTTCCTTCTGTTGCCTGTAAATGTTGTTGTGATCTTTTTTTTTTTTTTTGGAAATTCAAAGCTCAAGATAGAGCAATTCTTTTAAGCAAATTGTGTTGGTGGAATGATTATTGCAAACTCAAAGATAGAGCCATTTGTAAAAGCAATTGTGTTTTAATGGAATGAGTATTGTTTTGTTGATTGTTCTTGTACTCATTTTGCCTTATGCTCTAATAACTAGGTGTCTTGCATACAATTCTTAACAAAGCAAACCTTAAACGACGACAACGAAAATTCTCCCAAAAAAGAAACACCAAAAATTTGACGTGGTTTGGTCATGATCTACATCCAAGGACGAAGATTAACTAACCACAGTTATTTCAATAAAAAAGAGTACAAACATATTGAGAAAACAACTCCACAAAATTTAAGTAAACATTATCTTATACAATGATGTCACTTAAAAATTATAATTCAAGACCTCCATACATGATGAATGGAGTATATATCTCTTGATTTAATTAAGTACATACACAAGTCCCTTCTACACACATTAAATCCCCAGTATCACAACTAATTTTCTTACAATCTTCTAGCTTCTTACACCTCTGTCCTGTAAGATCACAAAATTAACTAATTAGTGTCTTGCGCAGACGTGCTCAATAAGTAAGTAAAAAATATTATCCTGAATTATTACGTACCTTTCGTATCGGGGGAGTATGTCTTGGGTGCTAAACATACGCAAATCCCAGTAACACAAGTTGGCAACCCAAATTCCTTACATGACATATCACGACAATCATCTCTAGTCTTACACTGTTTTCCTATAACCGCACCTAAAAATTATGATCAAACTCGTTAGTATATCGATAAATTTGAGAGAATTAGTTTTGTAGGTCACTTACGATTTGAAAAAAAAATTATGTCCTTTTAACAAGAGATCTTCATTTTTACGTAAAAAGAGATCTGAAAAGGTCATTTTCTTTTTTTCATTTTGTAAGTGGCAAAGAAATCTTAATTCTTCGATAAATTTTCGAAAGACCTAGCTAGCTAGTTATATAAATTGCATCATAGAAAGAGAGAGAGAATAGAGATTTATACTAACCACATGAAATGATCAAGAAGAAGGTGACTACCAAAAACACAGTCCTTGAAGCTTTGTCCATATTGCCTAAGAGAAAACTTTTTTTTTTTGATTATTTTAGTGTGCTTCTTATTACAACATTATATAGTATCCAATTCATTAATAACCTGCTAATATTTCTATTTATTAAGAGATTTTATACAATCATGGTATTTCCAAATATCTTCCAAAATCTTGAAATTTGACTAGTTTGTCAAATTGAATTCTTTGGTCAATGGAAGGTGGTTAGTCAAAAAATAATATAGGGAGAAGATATAGAAACACATTTAAATTGTGAGAAATTCTTATTATTTACCCTCTTCACTAATTATCTTGTAAGAGAATAAATTAAAGTAAAAACTATATAATTAATCAAACATCCTTACCATAATTACATAATATCCCACTACTTTAAAATAATTACATATATCTCACTAGATTGTATTTTTCATACCAAAACGTGTATCCCAACATACTCCTATTACTTCGCCCCAAATCACTCCTTCCCTCAAATCTCTCCAGCTTCTCCCTCAAATCTCTCTCACTAATCAAAATTTTCACAGATTTACACACACTTGTAATTATGCCCCTGCATATGCACATCCGTACACACACACTTGCCTCATGTGTTCATGTGCTTATTGATTTTTTCTGTGAATTCGTTTGGGCAGCAGTCAAATGATTCAACTGAATGTGGCGCCACCACCGTACACGATGGCAAGAATGGTGACAGATTCACCCGGGCTTGATTCCGCCATTGAAGAGACCTTTTAAGGTTTTTTTTTTCAAGATTCTCGGATTTTCAGACACCCATTAACAACATACTTCCATGGATAGCATTCAATCAAACCTTTTTGGGCAAAATCCAAAAACTCCCTTTTCAGATTTACCCATTAATTTTGAATGGGAAGAAGAATTCTTGGATCAAGAAACTACAGTATCTACTAAGGAAAAGGACACAAAATCAGAATGCAGAAAGTAGTCCTAGGAACACATTGCTGTCTAGGAACAATGAAGTGCCTTCTCCGACCTTTGTTCCGGCTGTTAGAGACTTTGAAGAAGAAGACTTTGCTGAAAATAGATCCAAATTTAGAAACGATCAAGTCAAAATGAATGAATTGCACAAAAAATTGAAATCAAGAACAAGGGACTCAAACCCAGATGTTATTTTCCAGTGTTACCAACTTGTTACCACGTATCCAGTGTTATTTTCCATGTATCCAAGTATACATATATCTATCTGAGTTGTAAATGTGTAACTTTTGTAAATTTAAAGTTTCAAATCAAAACAAAGCAATACGTATCCAGGGATAACATTGTAAGCAAATCTTGTGTTACATGTATCCAAGATTAATTCATGTTAACATGTATCCCAATACTACTGCAACCTGCTATTTGAGATGTTGGTAACATGTATCCTTAACACTGTTACAATGTATCCAAGCTTACAAACTTGTATCCAATATTAACATGTATCCAAGTATACCTATATCTATTTGCTGTTTAGATGGGTATCCTTAGATATTGGGAAATATCCTTAACACTGTTATAATGTATCCAAGCTTATAATCTTGGATACAGTGTTAACAGTGTATCCAAGTATACCTATTGTTGTTTGTTGTTTAAATGTGTATCCTTAGATATTTGAGATCTATTATTACATGTATCCTGTATAATGGAGTTACTTGCTAGTTTGATGTGTATCCAAGTAATTTTAAATTGAAATTTGAATTCTCCAGTTGTTTGTGGAGATGAGGATACTGCAGATTTACTCCTCATTAATTGTAAATCTGTTATTTCCTTTTAAAGCGCCCTAATAGTAATAGATTTACAATTAATGATTTACTCCTCATTAATTGTAAATCTGTTATTTTCTTTTAAAGCGCCATAATAGTAATAGATTTACAATTAATGATTTACTCCTCATTAATTGTAAATATTTTATTTCCTTTTAAAGCGCCATAATAGAAACAGATTTACCATTAATGAAGAGGTTATATGTATCCAGGATACACGAAAATACAAAGGATACATGCCTTCCCTTTTTAAACTACCGGGGAAAATGTAATATTATAAAATAGTGGGATAAAACGTAATTAGGGACTAAACTACTGTGTTTTATGTTGTTTACACTAAATTAAAACATTTGACAAGTCCACACTAGATCATTTGTCTGAAGGTTTTATGGTTGTTATAGCGAGGTGTTGTCATGTATACATAGTGATATTTGACGTTTAGATCTTATTTAGCCGTTATACACAAAAATATGCAAAATTAGGAAAAAATATGAATGTACAAAAATATCAGTAATGTGTTTGCTCGTGAAGTTATTACCATCACTGATGGACACTATATAAATATAAATTTTTTTCTTTCAGATATTTTTGCTTGAAATTTACTATGTGCATGACATTAACAATAACTACCCTAAATATTTTTGATATTTTATTTAATACATAATATTTTTTCTTATAAAATATTATCACACAATATTTCATGAGCATGACTGTTATTGAGAGGTAATTTTATAAAGAGTGTACTGCTATAAGGAATGCCATTATTATTATAGGTAGAATAATGTTATAGAAAAGTAAAATATAACATGAAAAATCGGTTCTAGAGAAAATCAGACCGTTATCGTGAAATGCCATTATAATAAGGGACCGTTATAAAAAGTTCTCACCGTATATTCATGATTTTATATATATATATATATATATATATATATATATATATATATATATATATATCCACCAAAATGACTTAACTAAAATGTGACCCTATTATGCTCAGTAAACAGGACCTCCCCTCTCCTATTTATTCTTAACCATAAGCTAGTATGCCTTAGATTCAATTTCACTTGAGATGATTTAAATATATTTTATAAATATTATTTGATAAAAATATTTAAAATTTAATATTCTTTTTCATAGTTATATCAAATTATTTGATTAATATGATAAGGTCCTTGATTATGTTTTGGAAGTTGACATCATGATGGAGATCATGATAATGAGAGAGTCACGTCTAACTTAATCTAAATTTTTTTTTGATCATAAAATCACTAATTAGAACATTAGTGATCCAGTTAAATCAATATGCATATGGTGGTCTTTATAAGAGAAAGATTAGTTAATCTCATTAACTAAATCACATATATAGATAATGCATATGGAGATATGATCATTGAACAGACTCACCAGATAATTTCTAATGGTTAGAATTATTATAAATTGTCACTGAAAAATTATCTTGAAAAATGTTATGTAAGAGTTTCCTTTGACCTGAGATCATCATATTAATTAACAAGTTATTTATTATACTTTGATACCGGACACCCATGTCCATACGAAAATGGTTGAGAGGATATTGGGTATGATTAAATGCTTGTAGAATTAATGATTGATGCAAGATGGAATCTGTCAATTCTTGATAATGAGTTTAAGCTCTATGTTGTCATATATTATAAACGACTAATCAAAACCTTGGCCAGGGCAATTGAATGAAAGAAGAAAAAAAAAATCTTAGGTCATTCAATAGTCAATTACAATCTGACATGTACACATAGTTGATCACCTATTGGGATTTGACAGTTAAATCATATCTTAGGGTGATCCGAAGCTATATCGACAGAAGAAAATACTATATTATTCTTCTACAAATTCTTCAGAGTAAATTGTATACTTCGTGCTATCTTTGTTATGGATTAATTATTTTATTATTTGATAATTAAATTAGAGAATTTAATTAGTCAAATACATAAAACATTAATCCAAATGGAGTATTATTATTTTCTTTGCTAGCATCAAGAATATATTAATATTGTGAATAAATTAAAAAAAAATATTTAAAATAAAAAATTAAATTATATCTCTTAATTAAAATATATATATATATATGTGATATATTATGTATTTTAAATGTTTAATTAATATTTATTTTCATAGAGAATATATATAAATATTGATAAGAACATTTAAGTTGACCAAACCAATATGCTATGCAAGTCATACGATTCCATTAGGAATTGAATTGTCAATTCACGTATAAATGGAAGTTTCCGTAGAAATTCTCCATACAGTTTAATTAGAATTAAATTTTTACCTCAAATAATTATCATCTTAACCAAATAAAAAAGGTTTATAGGTGATTCTATATAAAAGGTGGTGGAAAAAATTCCATAACATAAGATCATGAATATGAAAAGAGTTCACTCCATGAGAAGAGTTGTTATGAGAAAAAATTACTTTGTTAAAAGTGTGTGACTGTTACATTGAATCAAGAGAGAAAATATAATTGACAAGAAAATTATTTTCTTGTTCTCTTTATTGTGAGTTGGGATTTTTGAGAAAAATTTCTAACACAATACTCGTGATTCAATTTGTTCGCGAGTTCCATTGATCAAGGAGTTGATAGCAAAGATCGATCTCGGTATAGATTTGCATAGAGTCTTCATACTATCGAAGAAGTTTTTCAACTATGACTATCGTCACCAAGTTTGTCTTGAAACCTATTTTTTAGATGTTAATAAATTTCAAACACAAGTAGATCTGCCTAGGATTGCTTTTGTCTTTCGTTGCATGTTTGAACACCCTGCAATCCTACAGTGGTATCAGAGCCACAACTTTTTGTGTTTAAAATTTATTACTAAATTCGTCTTATATATTATATTGAAGAGTTCAACTATAATAATTTTGTATTGATATATATTTTTTGAATTAAAATGTATATAGATACATGACGAATTAATAATAAAGTTCATGACATGAATGTGAAATTATATATTGGATACGTTATTAAATAATCAAGGTTATTGAACTTTGTTATTATTTTTATAATTATTGATTCATGAGATGTTAATTAGTAATATCAAATTTATAATATATATATATTCATGCTTGTTCTTTATATAATTTTGAATTATTTGTTATATGTGATGTAAGTAAAATTAGAATTATGCATTAATAACTTAACTAAATTCACATGCTATGAGTGATTTGATCAAAAGAGAGTACAAATATATGGAGAAAATAACTTCGCAAAATTTAAGTTAAATATTATCTTAGACAATAATGCCCCTTAAAATATAATTCAAGACCTCCATATATGATGAATGGAGTATATATATCTTGTTTTAATTAAGTACATACGCAAGTCCCTTCTACACACATTAGATCTCCAGTATCACAACTAATTTTCTTACAATCTTCTAGCTTTTTACACCTCTGTCCTGTAAGATCACAAAATTAACTAGTTAGTATCTTGCACAGACGTGTTTGATAAGTAAGCAAAAAATATTATCTTGAATTGTTACGTACCTTTTTTATCAGGGGAGTATGTCTTGGGTCCTATACACATGCACCTCCCATTAAAACAAGTTGGCAACACAAAATCCTTACATGGCAAATAAAGACAATCATCTCTACTCCTACATGGCTCCTTTCCCATCACCGCACCTAAAATTATGATCAAGCTCATTAGTATATCAATAAATTTGAGCGAATTGATTTTGTAGGTCACGTATGATTTTATTTTAAAAAAAGTTATGCCCTTTTTGCAAGCAATCTTCATTTTTGCGCAAAAAAAAATCTGAAAAAGTTATTTTCTTTTATTCATTTTGTAAGTGACAAAAAAATTTTGATTCCTCAATGAATTTTTGAAAGACCTAACTAACAAGTTATTATATAAATTTCATCATAGAAAGAGAGAGAATAGAGATATGTACTAACCACATGAAATAATCAAGAAGGTGACTATAAAAAATACAGTCCTTGAAGCTTTGTCCATATTGCCTAAGAGAGCCTTTTTTTTTTTTTGTTGTTTTAGTGTACTTCTTATTGCAACATTATATAGTATCTAATTCATTAATAACCTGTTAATTTTTTAATTTATTAAGAGATTTTATACAATCATGTTATTTCTATAATCTTTCAAAATCTTGAAATTTAACTTGTTGGTCAATGAAAAGTGGTTAGTCAAAGAATAATATAGGGATAAGAGATAGAAACACATTTAAATTATGATAAATTTGTCAATTATTTACTTAAATTATGTGGGGGAGCTCTCACCCCTCAACCCCCCCCCCCCCTCTAAACTTATTGTTTTATATTATTTACCCCTCTTCGCTAATTACCTTGTAAAAAAATAGATTAAAACATTAAACATGTTTACATTAGATAAGAAAATGGAGAATTTTAGTGTATTATTTCATTTAATTCTTTCATATCCAAATTCACTGTACCTCAAAGAAAGAGAAAATTTGCAATAATATATTTTCTTTTTAATTTTGGTCTTAATTTGATAGGTTATTATTATTATTATTATTATTATTATTATTATTATTATTATTATTATTATTATTATTATTATTATTATTATTATTATTATTATTATTATTATAGTCAAGTTATTTGATTTTTCTTATGGCCTAGAAACTAGTTACTCCCTCTATTTCATTTTAAGTCGTGTTATTTTTTTTTAATTTGTCTTAAAAAGAGTGTTATTTTACTATAATTAAAAATAATTTAACTTTAAAATTTTAATTTCTCAAGTCTCAACCCCCTTATGGGGTGATTGAATTTTATTTTATCATCTATAATATATACTTTAATGAAAGCATGAATTTTTCAGTCTTTTTTATAGCTAAAAATATTTTTGCATCTAATATATACTCGAGGGGCGTGAAATATTTCTTAGAATATTGACTTTGTACTTTGTTATGTTTGAGAGCTGAGAATGATGAAGTCTGATCGACTTGGGTATGAAAGAATCAAATTAATTACCTCTTTCATCCCAAGATAAATAAAATTTTAAAATATGACACGCCTTTTATGAAAGTTAATCAAAGACATTAATTAAAGATAATTTAGCAATATCATCATTTTGCTTATTTTTAACTTTTCATAAAATTAGAGATAGCCAATAAAAATTCATTAAAGATAAAGAGTAATTTCAAAAAAAGGAGTAACTAATACATTTTTTTAAAAAAAATCA
Source organism: Jaltomata sinuosa (assembly GCA_003996215.1). Classification (NCBI taxonomy): domain Eukaryota; kingdom Viridiplantae; phylum Streptophyta; class Magnoliopsida; order Solanales; family Solanaceae; genus Jaltomata; species Jaltomata sinuosa. The sequence goes on along the minus strand of QJPP01007518.1, from coordinate 56,563 downwards.
GTCATTTTGGATCATAAAAAAAGTGTCAAAAATTTATTTATATTAAAATGGAGAGATTAAGAGTTTGTTTGGATGGACTTATAATTTTTGACTTATAAGCCAAAATTCATAAGTTAAAACTTATTTTTATTTTTTTAGCTTAAAAATAAATGCTTAAAATATTTTTTTATTTTATTCAAATATGATTAAAGTGCTTAAAAACTCTTAAAATAAGTCAATTCTAACAGGCTCTAAGACACTAAAATTCTCTTTTTTTATTTAATATAAACGCGTGTAAACACATGATATGCTTTAAATTATTTTCTTTACCCAAATAAAGAAGATAATTCATACAAAAAAAAAAATTTAAGGGGGTGATAACTGATAGGATCCTCACATAGTATTTCGGAGGTAGGGAGGGGGGTGGGGGTGGGGGGGGGGGCGGAGATAAATAATACAAAAAAATAAGTTCAAAAAAAATTATAGAACTCTCACATAATTTATGTGTGTAATTGATAGTCTCACTATAATTTAAGTATATTTTTATATTTTATCTAAAAAATGTACATAAATTCAATGTTTTGAAAAATAATTACAGTTAATAATAAGAGTGTATTAGAAACTAAGCAATAAATTATCTCTTAATTTATTAAATCAAAACAATAAAAATAAAAATATATTTTAGTATAGTGGATAGTTAAAAGTGGACGGAGAAAATATTCATAATTTTCTATAAAATATGAAAGTACTTACAGACTTATAGATTAATAGTCTGTTTGGCCAAACTTTTAAAATTAATTTATTTTGAGAAGTGCTTTTTATAAAAGCGTTTTTCAAAAAAATACTTTTAATGAAAAATAATATGTGTTTGACCAATAGATTTAGAAAACACTTTTGAGCAGCAATTAGTGTTTGATCAAGCTTTTTAAAAGTGTTTTTAAGTGTATTTTTCTCAAAAGTGCTTTTCAAAAAAGTGTTTTTGGAGATAAACTACTTTTTTTAGCTTCTTGAAAACAACTTCTGCTACTACCAGAAGCACTTATTTTATCCCAAAAGCTTGGCCAAACAGATTAACTTTTTAAAATAAGCACTTTTGACAAAAAAAATAAGCTTGACCAAACAGGCTATTAACCTTCATTTGTCTCAAAATACTTATTGTATTTTTCATTTACATGCCGCTTAAGAAAATATTAATTAGGAGATGTGTTAGACTATTTTACCTTTATTTATGTCTTAAAATATACTCTCTCTTTAATAAATATTGATTTTATTTATGTGTAATATTTGAGATGCTTGTAGTATTCAAGAAATATTACTACTAAGGATAAAATAAAAAATAATAATTTTGTCTCAAAATTCTAAACTGGCAAGTACTCCCTCAGGCTATTTATACTTGTCTAGTATTGACTTGGTACACCCCAAAGACTAATATATAAAATGACAATTTTAGTATATTAACCTTTGAATATAATAAATTTAACATTTTAAAAAATTACTATAGTTAATAATCAAGGTAAATCAGAAATTAAGTGATAAGTTATCTCTTAATTTCTAAATCAGACAAGTAAAAATGGACTTTTATTTTACTATAATTGACAACAAAAGTGAATGGAGAAAGTATTTTGAAGCATATATTTTTATTAATTAAAGATAACAAATATTTTGAAACGGAGAAAGTATTTTTCAGGAGATAATTTTGAAAGTTACACCTATATAAACACAACTATTTTTCAAAACAATTATTAATATGAATGCGCGATCTTTTGGCTAAAATCAAGTGTGATATTTATTTTTACATTTTATATTTGATTAAGACAATTGCAATCGGTCCATATAATATTATCTCAATTTTTCTAGAAAAAATCCACTAATACTAGTTTCTCTTGTGATTTATGATATTATATTTATTCCATTATTTTATCATGCGCTTAGATATAAACTTTCCTTCTCAACATAACAACTATCAAGCTCAAACCAAAAATTTCCATTTTTATGTCAAAATTATTGATACAAAGTAGTCTAAAAATAGCCAGATGAACTTCATTTTAACATAAAGAACGCAACATATGATGTGTGAATTAGACGTATCTTATAAGCTCAAATCTTGCTACAAATAAAAATTTCATATTTAAGTTTAACGTGATTCGGTCATGATCAACCTCCATAGGCAAAGACGAACAAACCACTATTTCAATTAAAAAAGAGTACAAATACATCGAGAAAATAACTTTGCAAAATTCAATCTTAAAAATTATATCTGTGACAAATTATATTTGTATCTCGCATAGAGATAAGATGACCCATTTTAAAATATATCGGAGTGTATTCAATCATAAAGATTATATTAATCAATTTCTTACCTACGACATATATAAAATTATCCTAGTAATAATTATGAGTATTTTGGTTTCAACTTTTCGTCACAGAGATATATTAATTGGTATATTAGATTTTAATTTTTAATTTTTATATTACGTTTAAATTACATCGTACATCGTAAATTAGATGTTGTGACCTTCATCTTCGAAGACATGCACATAAAAGTAAATTTATTTGTGCTAAACTTTTTAGCCAAAATTGTCTAATCATGAGAAACTTTGGGTGTGTTCGGTATGGGAAAAAATAGTTTACATGAAAAATATTTTTCAAGAAAGTAAGTGGATTTTTACTTCTTTTTTTTGTGTGTTTGGTACACAAGTAAAAATATTATCCTAAAATCAGTTATATATATTTAACACAAAACAATGAGAATGAATAGAGGTAGGATAACGAATGTGAGAGAGAGGGCAAGGGGTGGGTGGGTGGGTTGTAGGGGGTGAGGGTGGGTTAAATTTTTTTATTTTTCTTAAAAAAACTGTGGGGGTGGAGGTGGGCAAAATTGGAGGTTGGATGGAAGGTTTCAATGAGTTTGTTTTTCTGAAGAAAATATTTTCTATAATTTTTAATCAAATAAATATGAGAAAATAGATAAATATTTTCGAACACACCCTTTTATCAAGTAAATACATACGCAAAAATAACAAGTAAACTTTATTACCATAAAGTAAACATTATCTTATACATTAAAGCTTTTGTTAAAATATAATTAATCCAAAACCTCCATATATGATGAATGGAGTATATATGTCTTGTTTTAATTAATCACAACCGCAAATCCCTTTAAAACAAAATGGAATCCCAATTGGACAAGTACAATCTGCTCCAGTCTTACACTCCTCTCCTATCTTCACACCTACATGGAACATCAGAAAAAATTCATTAGTATGTGCAAATACATATATTATTAAAGAACTTAGTTATATAATAAATTGTCAAGATATATATATAACAAGTAAAAGGTGTATAATTTTCGGCTAGGGATGGCAATGGGGCGGGTGCGGGGAGGTTTGAGCCTTAATCCGCAAAATTTTAACTCGCCCCGTCCCGCCCTACCCTGCCCCGCATAGCATTTTCCTGTGTTTTAAATCCACCCCGCCCCGCCCCACATTAACCTGCATCGCCTTGCCCCGCACAGTTTTTTTTTAAAAAACTCTGGTAAAGCTAAATCATAATATAATACTGCTAAGTTATTTTTGCATCTTTCACTTTCATTTTCTTTCTTTTTGGTAAAGGGGATATTTTATAAATTATAACTTAAACTATTATATCTGGGTCAGTAGATTATCTACTGTAAATACTTTATTAGGTTAATACAATAGCTCTATTGCCACTGCTACTAATATAACACTAAAGTCGCCAAACAATTGCTAGTTTAGTACAAATTTAGTAGTATTTCATTTTAACTCAACAATGAAATAATGAATTGGTCTTTAATTAGCTTTTGTTTTGCTTAAACCCGCACAAACCCGCATAGACCCGCAACCCGCCCCGCATCGCATCAATTTTTAAAAGAATTATTTCAACCCGTCCCACACCCACCCCGCCCCACATATCCTTCAACCCGCAACCGCCCCGCATAGTCTAAAAACCGCCCCGGCCCATTGCCATCCCTATTTCCGGCTAAAATAACCATTTAATTTTGTCAACTAATTAATTAAATACATTTTTTGTATTCTTGCTAATTGAATTGTTACATACCTTTAAGATCAGTGGAGTATGCCTTGGGTGGTAAACATATGCAAATCTCACTAACACAATGGGGAACCCCTTTTGTACATACACTTTGACAATCCCCGCCTTTTTTACATGTGTGGCCTAACACAACACCTGAATATCATAAAATTCGTTACTATATATATAAATTTTTGGTGGACATATAAATTCCAACATAGAGAGAAGGGGGAGGGATGGAAAGAGATATACTAACCACATGAAATGATTAAGAAGGTGACTAGCAAAAACACAGTCTTTGAAGCCTTGCCCATATTGCCTAAGAGAAGGTCTTTTTTGTTTTTGTTATTGTAGTGTTCTTTCTTATTGCCACATTATATAGTACCTTGTTCATCAATAACCTGGCAATTTTTCTACTTATTAAGAGATTTTTACATCCAATTTCTTTCCAAATCTTGAAATTTGGTTTGTTGGTCAAAGAATTATTTGGTCTATGGAAGGTTGTTAGTCAAAGAATAATGTAGGAATAAGACATAGAAACACAGTTAAATTATGGTGAAATTATCAATTAGACACCTAAATTATATGGGTTCCTGTTATCCATGAACTTTTATTTGAGCAAGTTAAAATGAATTGAGTTAATAAATGAGTTTGTCATAATTCACTTTAAAATTTGCTTGGATAAAAGGTGGCAGTTCCATTTTCGGCTAAATAATGGGTTAGAGCTTGCAATCCCTTAAACTTAAATTTCAGATGTTCGAAAATTATACTAAAAATACTATAAGTTGTAATCCTTCTCATATTATAAGAATAACAATATACTCAGTGTAATTTCATAAGTGAATTCTGAGTAAAGTATACACAGACCTTACCTCTACCTCGTAGAGATAGAGAGGCTATTTCTAATGGACCCTCAGCTTAAATAAGTCATGTCAAATAGTTTGCAAACAGGGACACATAAATGAGAGTAATAACAACATCAAAATAATGCAAAATGGAGAGTAATACACCACAAATAGGAGAACTTCTACCTAACCTTCTATCCTAATTCGGGACCTCCAACCTCTCCTATCTAAGGTCATATCTTTGGTAAGATCAAGGTGCGACATGTCCTGTCTAATCGCTTCCCTCAATACTTCTTCGAACTGTCTTTACCTCTTCTGACGTTGACCACTACCAATTGCTCACATCTTCTGACTGGGGCATCTACACTTCTCCTCTTCACATGCCCAAACCATCTCAGTCTTACTTCCCTCATCTTGTCCAGCACGAAGACCACTCCTACCTTGTCCCGAACATCTTCATTTCTAATCTTGTCTTTCCTAGTATGTCCACACATCCACCTCAATATTTTCATCTCCATGACTTGCATCTTTTGAATATGAGAGTTCTTAATCGATCAAGCGCCATATAACATAGCCGATCTAACCATCACTCTGTAGAATCTATCTTTAAGTTTTGGTGGTACCTTATTATCACACAAGACTCTAGAGGCGAGCCTCCAGTTCACCCAATCCGTATCAATATGATGTGTGGCATCTACATCCTTCTCATAATAATATGATGAAAAAATACATCTTAAAATGTTGATCAAAGTCCATGCAGTTTGACTCTCGAATAGTAAAATATGACAAGTAAAAATGAACGAAGAGAGTAAAATTTTTGCTTTCATTTCAAGCATGGGCACACCCCTTTGTTCATTTAATTTATATAAGAATCGTATGAAACTCATCTAGACGGACTTGATAGACCCTCAACAAAGTAGTTTCCTCATAAACCGTCATACAAGAGGTGACCAACGATTTTGAATTTTCCTGTCTTTTTTTATAGTCTAAACTTGTCCAAATGGTCGACCTTGCCATCAAGTTGGTCACTCGATCCTTGAGTGTTTCCTTAACAACATTTGCCGCTGACAACACTTTACTGCTATCGTCATGTATGTACATGGTACAACAATTAGCAGTTGATGCCATCCTAGTCTAAGAAACCTTTAGACATATTAAGAATATAATTGCAACAGTAGCAAGGGTAAATTCATGCTAAAATTTATTTGAGAAAAGCTTTTGATCGCATCAAATGGTCCTTCATTCATCGTGCTCTGCGCTTTTTAAAATTCCCTCCTAAAATCACTAAGATTATCCTAGCATCGCCATATTATTTAACGAACCCAAACTAACTACTTTTTCTCCTCTAGGGAAATACGTTCAGGGGGATTCAATATCGCTATCTATATTCATTATACAGTTAAACCTCTCTATAGTTGCAACATTAATCTGAAAATTTCATGACTGCTATATATATATATATATATATATATATATACGTTTCGATCTCATTTAGCTGTTATAAACAAAAATATACACAAAAACAAATTGTACTTTTTATGTTATACACGAAAATAAAATGTTAAATTTAAAATCTCAATTGATTTTCATATTTCATTAATTAAAAATTTAAAAGACTAATACATTACTAATTAATTCATAATTAATTGTATCGCACTGACAGAGAATTAAAATCTAAGGAACATATGCATTTAAAATTAGTTAAAGATTTAAATATATCAAGTTTGACGTAACAATTCTAGGGTAAATTTCACAAATGGTAACTTAACTATCACTTTTTTTCACAAAAATAACTTAACTATCTTTTCTTACACAAAAATAACTAAACTTTGGGTAAACTAACACAAAAATTACATGACCGGAATACGGCAACTTTTCTGATGACCCGTTTTATTAAGGGACAAGGACAAAAATATCACTTGAATGTAAAATATTGCCGCCAAATGGCCATGAAATTTATATTCCAAATAGTAGCCATTTTGGGCTTTTGCTGCTTCAACCTTTTCACTTTGCCTTTTTTTCTTTATTCTCTTTTTGTTGCTTTTTTTAAAAAAAAAGAAGAAACTACTCCTTTATTTATTTATTTTAAAAAGCTGCTCTTAATAAAAAAAATTCAAAAAATGGCTCTTTTATTATTATTTTTTTAAAAACTGTTCTTTTAATTTATTTATTTTAAAAAAATTCTCTTCTTTTTAAAAGAAAAAAAATTACTTTTTTATTTTTAAACAATTAAATATGATTTTGTAGTTTTTTTTTTAACTCAATAGGGTGGATATAGTCAATGATACAGTTTTATACAACAATGATACATTTTCTATACGGATACATATTTTATACAATAATGATACAATATCTATACACATCATAAGCAAATACACATTTTATACAATAATCATACAGTTTCTATACACATTCTATACAATAATTATACAATTTTTATACACATCCTATACAATTTTTATATAAATCTTATACATACACATTTTATACAACAACTATATGGTTTCTATACAATTGTATTTGATTGTTAAAAAAATGAATAATGATATATTTTCTATACGCGTCCTATAAAATATACATATTTTATACGATAATTATATAATTTTTATACAATTGAATTTAATTATTTTTAAAAAGTCAAATTTTTTATCCAAAAAAATACGGCAAAAAAAAACATAAATAGAATATTTTAAAAATGCGCCAAAATGGCCGAAATGGACCGAAATGAGCCAAAATGGGCCGAAATAGCTCAAATTTAGAAATGGCCATTTCTGGAAATTAAAAAAACCGACTGGCCATTTCATGGACTAAATTTGAAAATACTAATTTAAATGACATTTATTTGTCATAGTGGACAACTCATGTCTTTTTCCCTTTTATTAAACGTTAGGGAATTAGTTGAAACAATTTACAAATGAAGGATAAAGTAATTTAATTTTCGAGAGGGGCAATTTTGGTCATTTTACATTTAATAAGCCAAACTAAAACCCTAATCTTTCCCTATAAATTACACCGCCAAAAGAGCGCAGCCATGGCTTCCATAAGGATCTACTTCTTCAAGAAAATTGAAATTTTTTGCTGCTACTTCTAGATAGATCAAAATTTATTGTTAAATGCAAAAAGTTATAATGAAGTTTTGTGTTGTTAGATAATTTTCTTTCTAGTTAGAGTTTGAAAGCGAGTCTCGGAGTAACTGGTAAAGTTGCTGTAGTGTGATCAGGAGGTGAAAACAGCCTCTTGCATTTCTGCAGGCTGTGTACAATAAACTCTTGTAGTTTGGCTCTTCCTCGATCCCGCGCATAACGGTAGTTTTACTGCATTGGGCTGTTTTTTTTTTTTAGTTAGATCTTGAAATTTAATCTTTTTTCCCAATAGAAATGGAAGTTATAGATTGTGCACCAAATAGCCCTTTGCAATATGAAGTTGTTTATTGCAGAGAAAACACGAGATAAAGGTTTTTTTCTGGTGCTAAATTCAATATATTTTGGCAAAATTTTGGCTGAATATTTAGTAATTTATTCAGCTCTACTTTGCCAAAATAAAAAGCTTTTCTTTTAGAATTTTTTTGAAGTTTAAATTTTGTGTTCATGTTGAATTTAAGATTGGCAAGTAAAATGATGAGGATATTTAAGCTGAATTATATGTTGAAATATCATATATTAGCCTTCAAAGTTCTCTGATTCCATTGCTCAATCATTTTCCTAAAGCAAATTGCTTTGTGGTTTGATATGTTCCTTTGGGCATCTTCTGCATTATCTCTTTTGGGCTATGTTGCTACCACTCTTCAAAAATGTCAATGAGTGCGTGTTGGATTCTCCAAAAGTAGTATTTTTGGAGAATCCGACACGGGTGCAACATCGAAAGTGAAGAGTTTGGGAACTTTAGTGTAGTGTTTAGACTAAATTTTTGAAGTTTAGCTGTTTGAAGGCTCTATTCATTGAAAACATTTGGTCAAATTTCGTGATTTTGACAACTAAAATCGAACAGTTTAATTGGAACGTAGGGGATTGGTTATTGTTCGAAAGACTTGTTTGCTTATTTCTTATTTTAGAATGGATTTTACTTTAAAGTGGCAAATCAAAATAATGAGGAACTGTTAGCTGAAATTTTATGTTGAAGATACATATCATAAGCCTTCAAAGTTCTCTGATTGCGTTGCTTTGATTTCTTTTGACTGCATTTTACCAAGTTCTTGATCAGGGATGTAAATCATGTCCCGGAGAGTTCTTGAGCTTTGTTGGCATTTGCAATAATGTTGAAGCTGTTTGGGAACTTTCTGTACTTGTTTTTGATATGCTTTACTTGGCTGATAGTCCATCGGAAATACCCTCTCTATCTTTTTGCAAGGCAGGGGCAAGGCTGCTTATGTTGTTTGGGAACTTTCAGACTTGGGTATAATGTTGGTAAAAAATCGCCCTTAAGGCGCTTAATTGAGCTTGTTTGACAGCCTGTTTCTTCAGGAGCTACCCTTGGTTAGTCCCATTTGCTAGGCTGTGGCACACAATTCATTGTGTATCCTTCTATATAAGAGAAAGTACACTACTCAAACAATCCCAAAGCAAAGTTCATATACAAGTCATCCCCCATTCCTTCAAGGTCCTCTGTTACGTCTAAAGATCAACTGACATTAACTTTAAGTTAGGTATAAAGTGTGTCCATACTAGTAACTACGGTATTACTCATGTAGTTTCATGTACTTTGTGTATCGTATATTTTGTTGCATTTTGCTATGGCATCTTCACTTCCGCTATTTCTTTTTCCTTGAGCTGAGGGTCTGTTGGAAACAACCTCTCTACCTCCCACTGTAGGGTAAGGTCGGCATACACTCTAAACTCTCCGGACCCCACTTGTGTGATCACACTTGGATGTTGTTGTTGATAGGTATACCTTATAACCGGACCCCACTTGTGTGATCACACTTGGATGTTGTTGTTGATAGGTATACCTTATAAGGTGTGTCAGTACTCTAAAGATAGTAGAGGTAAGCCATCAAGATAAACTTTAGATGCTTCTCTGTTTAAGCTCTTTTTTGTGTACTTTCAGTTTTTGATCTGATACATTTGTTGGTATTAATCGAAAGCAATCGAGCACCAAAATACATGGTCTGTTGTTTTTGTACGCAGACTATACGAGCATGGTGCTACATTAAGGTTTTCTTATTATCTGTTGCTACTCGATTCTTCATGTTCCATTGGTGGCAAAAGATGTTTTGAGAATAAGAAACACATCACTCACATTTTTACGCGACAATCTTGTTCTTCAGTTTTATGTGTACTGTCTGCTGCCCTGTTGCATTTTGCCTTATTTTCGTGTCTTCTGTTATCTAAATCCTTGAAGATTGATTAGTTAATTTGACTAATGTAAACGATTTGAGCACCAAAATACATGGTCTGTCGTTTTTATACGTAGACTATACGAGCATGGTGCTACATTAAGTTTTTTCTTATTACCTATTGTCACTGGAATTTTCATTTTTGGTCAGTGGCTTAGGATGTTCTGAGAATAAGAAATACATCAATTGCATCTTTTTGAGCTATAAACCTGTTTCTCAGTTCTTAAGGAGTCTTCTGTGACCAATTTTTTTTTTATCATGATGCAACCAACTAATTTTATTGCCATTTTCTTGACAAGTAAACATTTTATCTTATATTATATGTTAGTACTCCCTCCCAACATTCACTCTTACTTGTCTGTGTTTGATTTAGCACAAACTATTAAGAAGTAACCTATATCATTCTTTCAATGTAGTAAGTTTATTGTTTTGAAAAATGACTAAGTTAGTAATAAGGTTAAGTTTTGGTTTTTAACACTGGACATTTATTTTTAATACGATGGATAATGAAAGTAAATTGCGGGAGCAGTATATTTGCACAGGCATAAATGTGAAAATGATTTCTTGTGTTCACTCACAAATTAAATAGAAGAATATGATCTTTTCTTTAATAATATATCTAGTGTAATTTCATAAGTCATCCAAAATAGTAATCATAACAAATAAAATGATAATCGAAGGGTAAGAAAATCACAAATAATAATCAAACTCAAAGCAAAAACAATGAGTAATACTACGACTCATAGTGTAGAATAAGTGAAAAAATACTCAATTATCAAACCAAATCTCCTACATTGTGATGTTCAAATCTCATTGTTAGTATAACCCAACCTTTTTTGACATATCTCCTAATTACGCCTTTCGATTCAAAATAAGAGAATATTTGGGGTGTGACACAAATTGTAAAGGGGAGCAAAACCTGTGTTTTGCTCCCTCTATGATAAAAAAAGATCTCGTCGTCATTTTAGTGACTCATAGAGCTTCCCTCAGTTCAATCTTTTTCGTTCTTGAGAACGATTGCCACTTCTAACTAACCAAAGCGTGGTTTGATGATGTTACTTTTTTGCTTTTTCTAAACTCTTCTTGTAAGTAGAAATAATAAAGTGTTAGGATTTGAAAAGTTCATTAGAGAGATTTAAAGATGCAAAATTGTTACTCATGAAATGAAAGAAAATGGACTTTTCAAATCTTTTATATGTAATATAAAATTTCTTCGAAAAGTAATATAAAATTAAAAGTAAAGTTGTAAAGGATTACATAATCAAATCTCCCGTCTATTTCCCACCTCAAATGTCAACCCGTCCAAAAATTAATATTCATAAATAACTTGAGGTTCAAGCGCAGAAAGAAACAATTTTTTTTATCATGTGGCCAAATGTCCCAACTTTTGTTTGCATGCTGTGTCTATTAAGTGATTTTGTATGAGAAATGAGGTCGAGGGGTCTAATCGAAAATAGTCTTTCTACTTTCATAAAGTAAGGTTGTGATTATGTACACATTATTTTCCTTAGGCTTGTGAAATTACAATGAATATGTTGTTGTATGAGAATGAGTGAACAAAGAACAACTAATTTTGTCACTATTTGACAAAAAAAAGAAGAGATAAACTAATAACTATGTAGTGTAATTTTTATTGCATTTAACTAATTCTTCAATGAAAAAAACATATAAATTATATCTTATTAATCATACGATATGTATGAATTTTGTAGCATATAATTAACTAATTCTTGAATGAAACAACATGGAATTATTCATTCATAAACATACACAACTTCCATCAACACAAGTTACCAAACTATTATCACATTCCAATCCACTGCAATCTTCTCTACTCTGACATGTATTTGTGCATGCTTCCATCATTCCTTCTGAAGATCACAAAATTCATTAGCATATAGTCAGGAATGGCAAATGGACGGATCGAATATAAGCAAGCCAAAAACAAGCTAGATAAAAATAAATCAAATCCGTTCATATGTAATATGGATATAAAATAGGTTAATCGACCATGGTCAAGTAAGAACATAAGCTAATTTTTTTAAAAAAAATTAGGCTCTCAAAAAAAAATAATCATGAAAAACAACAAGCAAATGAATAGATACGAATAATATGAATATTCATATCATAATCAATATAAAGGCATAAGCAAACAATTATCCCTCAACCTAGATAAATGCTTCATTCAAACTTTAGAGAAATTCTATTGTACATTCATCGACGATGTTCAGACTCTATCTACACAAACAATCAATATTTGTCATGATTTAGTGTTCTAGAAGGTATTAGCAATAGTACCAATCATACATATTGAAATTGAAAAGAGTTTCTTTTCAAGTACATCCTCAATAGACCTAACTAATAAACTACAATGTTTTACGCCATTAAAAAGTGTGACCTAAACTTTCAAAAAAGTGTGATTTAAGTTGATGTTTTGCCAAGGGGAGTGCTAAACAAGTATAACTTTTGCTATAAAATAACGTTTTTCACGAGATAAAAACTTCGATAAAAAGAGTAAGATGAAGGATGGACCTTTATGATTGGTTGAATATGTGTTGAAATCTGCTAAACATACACAAAATCCACCAACACAAGTTCCAAGTCCCCCTTCACATAGCAAGGAATCACAATCTCCTCTACTCTGACAATCACACATTCTTCCTTTCACCACATCTAAAGATAACAAAGTTTGTTAGAATCTAGCATAGACGTAAAAGTATACGCAAACCTTATTCTTACCTCATAGAGGTAGATAGACTGTTTTCAAAAGACCTTCGACATAAAGTAAAGTAAATCAAAGTAGTAATGAAAAAGAAAACAACAATGACAAAAACATGATAACTAATAGAAACGCAATGCAGAACTAGCACATATGCAAAGACCAGTAACATACTATCATCAACAACATATAATACAATGAAATTAATTATGTATATATACAAGCATTAGGTCTGACCACACATGTTAATTCTTATAGCCTAGATCCACCATGTACTTAGAATTTTTTTTTTTAAACTCAAAATCACATCTTAATTAAATTGAAAATTTAAGTTTGAATTAGATATATATAAAGTTATTGTACAATTACATATAGAGATAGAGAAAAAGAGAGGAACATATATAGACTAACCTTGTGAAATAACCAAGAAGACAACCAAAAGCAGAGTCACTAAAGTCTTGGCCATATTGTATAAAATATAATTATTTTTGACTTCAGATTTGTGATGTTTACCACACTATATAATAGCTAGTTCACTAATTGCTAAATTTTCTTTCTATAAATATAAGGGAGATTCATTGGAATTTTTTTCATAATCAAATCTTGAATTAAATTTGGTCAAAGAAATTCTATATATGGTTTATGGAATACTCCCCCCGTTTCATATTACTTGACCCCTATTGATTTGATACATTTCTTAAGAAAGCTTTAATTAGAGTTGTATTTTACTAAATTAACTTTATTAATGATATTTTAAAAAATTTAAATTTGACTACTATTACTTTATATAGTTATTTAATAAGTAATAAAACTCTCTTGATTTTCAAAAATGAACAAATAAATTAAAATATAATAGTATAGGGGTCAAGTAAACTAAAACCGAGGAAGTACTTTCATTATCGTATATGAATGCAATACAGAGTAGCAGTTAGACCGGCTATGTTGTATGGGGCGGAGTGTTGGCCGGTCAAGAACTCTCACGTTCAGAAGATGAAGGTGGCTGAGATGAGGATGTTGCGCTGGATGTGTGGGTTTACTAGGAGGGATAGGCTTAGGAATGCGGATATTCGAGAGAAAGTGGGAGTGTCTTCCGTGGAAGATAAAATGCGGGAAGTGAGGTTGCGATGGTTTGGGCATGTGATGAGGAGAGGCACAGAGGCCCCTGTGCGGCGGTGTGAGAGGTTGGCTATGGATGGATTTACGAGAGGTCATGGTAGACCGAAGAAATATTGGAGAGAGGTGATTAGGCGGTATTTGGTGCAGTTACAGCTTACCGAGGACATGACCTTAGATAGGAAGGTGTGGAGGGCTCAGATTAGGGTAGTAGGTTAGTAGGTTGGTTGGTTTCTTTGTAGGGAGGAGTGCGAGGTTTTGTTGTCTTTTTAGTAGTTGAAAGGCTACGCTTGTAGCTTTTGTTTCTTCTGCGCCGGCTACTTGCTAGTGCCTTGTGTAGTTAGATTTTTATATTATTTTGTTGTAGTATAGTTTTGTGTTTATCTGTTGTTTTGTTTATTGGCTTTATCTCCTGGATTGCTTTGAGCCGAGGGTCTATCGGAAACAACCTATTTACTTCATTCTGGGGTAAAGGTATGGTCTGCGTACATCTTACCCTCCCCAGACCCCACTTTGTGGGAATATACTGGGTATGTTGTTGTTGTTGTTGTATATGAATGCAATACTTAAAAATTGGGATCTTTACATGATTACTCATGGTGTAAGAATCAGTAATATTTAATACCACAATATTAAATAGTAATATTGAGTAAATTTTATTTTACCCTTTAATCTTTTGGCTGTGAAAAGCAATATTGCATGTATATTTTAAATGTCCAAAATAGCCCCCAATTAACATGAATTATATTATAATAACATGTACTTTTTTTAATAATTAAAATTAGTAAGTAATTGTATTGTTTTGTATGTAATTATAAATTTTTATACCTCTATTTCCCCCCTTTAACTCTTCTTTTGATTTTCAAAACCTCGTTTTGTTTCATGAAATATTCTTTTTGTTAAACTACAAATTTATCTTGATCGATCTTGTTACTTGTATTATTGCTAGTAATGAAATTCTACTTAACTAATTAATTTTTTTGTAGCACACTTATTATATTTTCATGATACTTAAAGGTGTAATTTTTTCTTAATTTTTTTAATTGGTACTTAGTTTGAAAATAAAGTGTAACAATTTCGTATGATAATATAATTTATAGGTGATATAATATTATAAAATTCTGAAATCACCTAAAATGTTAATTTAAAGTGATTTTTTTTATTTCATGCAAAAAGTAATGCATGACGTATTATTTTACCTAAATATAATTAGGTAAATTAAATAAAATTACTCATTTCTATACAATATATTGTGGATACTTTTAGAATGCTTTTGGATGTTTACCACATTATATAGGAGAACCTACTAATTTTCCTTATATAGAGAAAGTTATTTCCAATTGGAAAAGTTTTCATAACAAAATCTTGAAATCAAATTTTGTCAAAGAAATTAAATTCTTTGGTTTATGGAAAGTAATTAGTCAAATAAGTACACTTTTTGTATAGAGATTTGCTAAATCTTTTTCCCAATCACGTATAATTAATGGAATATTTAAAAATTGAGTTCGTTACATGATTACTCATGCATTGAATGCTATCATTTTGAATATTAAATTACTCCCTCCATTCATTTTTATTTGTCACTTATTTTTAAAATAGATTTTTATGTTTACTTGTCAGTTTTGACATATCAAGAAAAGATAAAAAAATAATCATGTTTTATCCTTAGCATTAATTACTTATTTTTTCAAATTATTTTTTTAGATTTAATACTAAAAATCAATTAATTAATAGAGGTAGAGTGGTAAAATAGTCATGCCAATCATTATTTTTTTAATGGGCTTATCAAATTCAAATGTGACAAGTAAAAATGAACGGAGTGAGTACTTAAGAAAACACCGTGAATTATGTGAGTTTTGAAAATTATTCCTCTGTTTCATATTACTTGGTCATGCTGACCTGACACATTTCTTCAAATTTTTTTAATTAGAGGTGTATTTTACTAAATTAATTTTGGAAAATGGTCAAATATACCCCTGTACTATTAGAAATAGTTTAAATATACCCTTCGTTATACTTTGAGTGTAAATATACCCTTTCCGTTATACTTTGGGTTCAAATATACCCTTGTACTATTAGAAATGGATTTAAATATACCCATCGTTATATTTTGGATCCAAATATACCCCTTTCATTATATTTTCGGTTCAAATATACCCCTCATTATACTTTTATGCTAATTTATTCCCCCCCCCCCCTTTTATTTTTATAAAGGCGATTTACCCTTATTTTTTTTACAAACGGACACGTGATGAGCTTCAAAATAAAAATAACTCATCACCAAATGTAAATATTTGCGCGATTCACTTTACAAACTCACCAATTAATCTATCTCCGATTTACTCCCTCGATTCATATAAAAATAATACACATATTCACAACTTATACTCATGTCATTTAAATATTTCTTTAGCCTCACATCGAATAAACTTCTTTACAGGGAATTTCTAAAATTTCGATATATAAGAAAAATCAATTTCCTTTTGTTATCATCTTTTGGTCTAATATTAGATGTTAAAACTCTTACTTGAAATAATTAGCTAAGCAAGATTATTATATATAAATGCAGGAAAAAAAATTCCTATATCTGATAAACAGATCATTAATGTCAACGAAAAAATATTCAAAAATAGGTGGAGCAAAGACTTTAAAGAGTTTGAATTATGAGAAGGAAAAGAAAATAGAAGACTACAAGAAAAGAAAAGAACTTAAAGTGGAGGCATTAAGATGGTTTAAATGGGTGAGTGTCAAAAATAAGGGTAAATCAGCATAAAAGTTTAATGAAAGCGGTATATTTGAACCCAAAGTATATCGAGAGGGGTATATTTAGACTGAAAGTATAATGAGGGGTATATTTAAACTATTTCTAATAGTACGAGGGTATATTTGAACCCAAAGTATAACAAAAAGGGTATATTTGGACCCAACGTATAACGAGGAGTATATTTAAACCATTTCTAATAGTACATGGGTATATTTGAACCTTCTCCGAATTAATTTTACTAATGATGATTTGAAACTCTAAATTTGATTATTACTGTACTATTTTATGTAGTTATTTAATATTACTAAGAAAGTAATAAAACTCTCTTAAATTGCTAAAATTGACAAGTAAAAATAAAACATTTATTTTTGGTTTAAGGGTCAAATAAAATGAAACAGAGGAAGTAAAAGTTTGAGGAATTTCCAAAAATAGGCTTCTTTGCTTGCTGATTTACCATACATATCGATACTTTCGATAATTATATTACGCGATAACAGTTCTTACATTTGCGCTATATCTCATATAAAACCTTCTGAAATTCATGTTATACCTCAAATACAAAACAACTAAAATCCAAAACACAAAAGAAACAAAATTTTCTGGACAAGATGCAACCAAGTAATGCAAATTTATTATTACCATTTATTTCAAGTAAATATAAGTAAGCATCATTGAATTAAACATAAAATTCCTCAGCCAAATGAGGCACTTTATATTATATATTTGATATAACTACTACAACTCTTGCAAAGTGAATACTTGCCACCTAAATTAAACCATCAACCTTGATGATCAATGGAGTATTTATCTTTGAATTAATCACTACGTACATATGCATACCCTATTAGCACAAAGTGGATATCCAACTTGACATTTTAAATCAGCACATTCTGATGTTTTTCTACACATATGATTCTCACTTGCCACCACATCTGAAAATTATAAAATTACAACATTAATGACATATTCAGTATAGTCTCACAAAGTAAAATAATATTAATTTTGTGTTGACAAGGAGGGTAGTGCGAGAGAAGGGCGAAAGGAGAGACCTTTACGTTCACCGCATCTGCATAACCCTCCAACACAAATCGGAAACCCAATCTTACATTTCATGATTTCATCAGGACAATCTGATGAAATCTTGCACCCGCTCTGATCACTTGCCTCCGCATCTGTGGATTAATACAAAACTCGTTAGCATCTTGATAGGATTAATTAGTTATACACACATATAGCTCTAAATTTATTTCTACACATATATGGTATAATTGAAAAGCAAAATTAAGAATTGCTAATGTTATTACTTAATTTTGTGTTGACAAGTTATTGATTATGCAAGTAAACTATATACAAATAAATCATAAATTATATTATAAAACTGGTGGCTATATGCCAAACGCAAGTACTGAAGAGAGAGCTAGACCTTCAGGATGACATCTGCATACCCCTCTTAGACACATTGGATGTCCAGTTGGGCATTTCATATGAACACATTCTGATACTGTACTACACGTGGTCTCACTTATCACCACATCTGAAAATTACAAAACTCGTTAGCATCTGAAATAACTAATTTTGAGATAATTAATATCAAAATATATAACTTATTTTCCAACTAAACGAGCCCTAAAAGAATTTAATTATAATAAATTGTTGTGACAATGCAAGAAAAGGTGCATAATGCTAAAACAACTTATATGTATAATTAAGACATATCATGTATATATATATTATATATAAAAGAAAGAAAGATATAGACTGACCTTGTGAAATAACCAAGAAGGTGGCTACCAAAAACACAGTCAATATCAAAGTCTTGGCCATGTTGTGTGAATGAATGATATGTTGACTTTTAGAATGCTTCTGACCACCACATTATATAGTACATAGTTCATCAAGAACTTGCTAATTTTTTTCCTAAAGATAAAATTAATTACTATAATACTATTCCCAATTAGGAATTGTTTTGATGACCAAATCTTGAAATCTTGTTAATGGATCAAAAAGTGACTCTTTGGTATATGGAAAGTTAATCAAAGAAAAATGTATACTGCATAAAAAAATTACCTTGTAAAAGTTTTAACCAAAAAAAAAAATTACCTTGTAAACGATTTTTTTGATATATGGAAAGTTGGTCAAAGAAAAATGTCTAGTGCATATATAAATTAGTACCTCATATAGAAATTTGCTACATCTTCTTTCCAGTATCATGTAATGGAAAGTAAAAAAAATCTTCCATTTCAATCTTCGTAAATTTTATTTAGATATTTGATTATGACATATTTTATTGAACATCTAAATATATGATAAAGTGTTTTTACTTGTTATTTTTGATTAAAATTATGAAAAAACTTATGCGTGTGTTTTCAACAGCCTATTACATAGATAATTTAACAGCTTAAAAATGAAAATTATTTTGTATCTCACTGAATTATGGTTTCTAAAAGAAGATCTAATTTAGTATATAATAGATCTATTATCAGAAATTTTGAAAAAAATGTATATTTCTGAATATTATTGTACAATTTTATTTTTCCAAATAGAATTTTAATCAAATTAATTAATATTTACTTCTTTCAATGTAACAACAAGATCGGAGATTCATTATGTGAAATGAACCAAGATCCAAAGTTTCAAATGTGAATAGTACAAAAATGTAGAAAGGGCTCTTAGATATGAAACAAAAACGCATGTTTCTTTTTTTTTTTTTGGACAAAAATATTTATTTTTTTTCTTCGCCCTTTGCAGGCAAAGAACGGATTAAAAAAATGATTAGATTCAACTAATCATCTATTCATAACTATTTAGGAAGCAAACACTCCAACACCTTTCGTGCAAAGTGGTGAATGTGATATATATAGATACACAAAATGTACTATCAAATGTTGTGATGAACGACAAGTGTTTCTTAATCTTTACCAAGATATTTTGGGTTCGATTCTGAAAATTAAGTCGACTTGATAAGGAGTGCATCACACCCATAAAAATGACACTTCTTAGCAAGAATTCAAATTTAATTGTCTTCCAAAAGGGTATCTAACATAATCCTCCACCTCGGCATAGCTTTTCGCTTTCGTACTTCGAAAGAATTAACTTACGTCTTCCTTCTTCATTGATTTGGGGGAAAAGGAATCGTCTATCAGTTGGGAAGGTAGACATCAAATTAATGGTTTAATGAGGATAACTAAGCTGACACACTGAAATTGACTGCTGGCACAACAGGGTGGTGGCTTACCACTCACCAAAAATGAATACTCTCAAAATATAATATTAATATTTATCATGAGTTGAACATCAAGGTTCCTTTCTTTATGCTGGGAGGGCCCAACTCATTAAGAGTGTGTTGCCCAAAGTGATTCTTCATTCTATACTTAGCCTTGCATAGTAGGCTACTCACAAGTGATAGGTTGGCTAGTTGGCACTACGTGGAAGATGTGATATGTGTGTTATGTGAAGTCGAACCTAAAAATGTCAACCATTTAATTCTTTAGTTGCCCTTACTCCAAACAGATATGGCAGAAGCTATTAGCTTGGTTACATATTGATGTGTAGTTTTTAGAGAAACAGAAGAGTATTGACGGAAGTTCTTTAGGAACTTCAATGATGCAGAGAAGAAGACAGAGGAAGAAGAAGAAGATAAAGGAGATAGAGAGAAAAGAAATGTAGTAGAGAGGAGAAAATAGTGAAGAGAATTCTTATTGAATCATTTTCTTCTAATCTGTATAGAAGTACAAGAGTGTGTATTTATACACCTCACTTAACTGACTATTAACTACTTTTGTAAAAAGAGTAACTAACTGTCTACTTAACTGATTTATGGAACTGATGCTGTTATATTAGCTTTACAAGATTTCTATAATAACTATCTCCTAACTAACTTTGACATCACTAATATTAACACTCCCCCTCAAGCTTGGCAGTGAGAATATGTTTTGAATTCCAAGCTTGGAACTGAGAAACTGATGCTGAACTCTAGTCAATCCTTTGGTCAGTAAGTCAGCTGGTTGTTCCTGTGTTGGAATATATTTAGTACACACTAGTCTTTGAACAATCTTTTCCCTTATAAAGTGACAGTCAATCTCAATATGCTTGGTTCTTTCATGATAAACTGGATTTGCAGCAAGTAGGATTGCTGCTTTACTATCTGTGAACACATTTACTAGTTTCTGTACTTCCATACCTAGATCTTCCATTAGGCCTAGTAACCAAATGATCTCAGTCACAGTGGTGGCAATACTTCTATATTCAGCCTATGCTGAACTCCTAGAAACAATAGATTGTTTCTTTGATTTCCAAGAAACTACAGAATCTCCAAACTTGACAAAGTATCCAGTTATAGACCTTCTTGTAAGAGGGCATGCTGCCCAGTCTGCATCACAGAAGGCTGTAATACTGTTGTCTTGTATACTTGATAATAGGACTCCTTGTTCAGGTTGACCTTTAATATATTTAACAATTCTCAAAGCAGCCTCCATATGTGTCTTTTTTGGTTGTTGCAAAAACTGACTCAAAGTCTGTACACCAAATGATATGTCTGGCCTAGTCATGGTAAGGTATAATAGCTTTCCTATCAGTCTCTGATAAGCTTCTTGATCCACAGGTGGCTCATCTTCTGTTACTTCTGAGTTAGTACATTCATCATATTGCCTTGATGTCAGCTTGCAGTTACAGTCAATATGAGTAATTGCTGGTTTTGCATTTCCCAATCATATTTCAGAAATGAGTTCTAATGCATATTTTCTTTGATGCATTAGTATTCCTTGTCTTGATCTAGCAAACTCAATTCCTAAAAAGTACTTTAGTTCTCCCAAATCTTTCATTTTGAAGGCCTATTTCAGCTTGTCTTTTGTTTCCTCTATAAGTTGAATACTGCTTCCTGTAACCAACATATCATCAACATAAATGAGTACAAAAATAGATCCTTGTGGTGTCTGTTTGATGTATAAGGAGTGATCGTGTTCACTCTGCTTGAACTGAAACCTTATCAATGCCTCAAACAATTTTGCATTCTACTATCTAGGGGCTTGTTTTAGTCCATATAGGGATTTAATGAGTCTACACACCTTGTTCTCCCCCTGGCTCTTAAATCCCTGAGGCAATTGCATGTAGATCTCATCAGGCAAGTCACCTTGCAGGAATGCATTGAAGACATCCATCTGATGCACATGCCAATGCCTCTGTGTAGCAATAGCCAAGACTGTCCTTACAATTTTCATCTTAACCACTGGACTGAAAGTTTCTTGGTAGTCTATACCCTCTTTTTGACTGTAACCCTTTGCTACAAGTCTTAGTTTAAACCTCTCTATATCTCCAGTAGGCTTGTATTTGATCTTGAAGATCCATTTGCACCCTATAGGTGTCTTCCCTGCTGGTAAATCAACTATTTCCCAAGTTTTCTTGTAAGGCTTGAATCTCTGTATTCATAGCTTCTACCCATCTTGGGTCAGAGACAGCTTCTTTGTATGTTTGTGGTTCTCTGATGCTGGACATCTTTGATAGATATGCTTGATAGGTTGGAGTAATGTTCTCATATGATAGATATTTATCAAGACTATATGATCCTTCATGTATATTCAGAGACACAAATTCTTTCATCCACAAGGGTGGTTTAGTCCCTCTTGTTGATCTTCTGGTAAGAGCCTCAGGTGCAAGTACCCCTTGATCACCTGCTTGCAGATCTGCAGGTGGCAGGTTTACAGGTAACTCCACATCAACCTGATCATCAGTTACTGGTTGTATAATAGCAGGTTGTTCATGTTGAGGTATAATCTGTTGGGTACCACTGTCTTGTCTTTCCTCAAACTATTCATTATTTGTGCCTGTGTAGTTGAAGATTGGGACTGAGTCTTTAGATTGTAATTTGAATGGAAACATCTCTTCTTTAAACACTACATCTCTATTAACAAAGAAAACATAACTAGTTAGATCATACAACAAGTATTCTTTCTGATTTTCAGCATATCCCATAAGTACACAAGCAATTGATCTGGAACTCAATTTGTCAATTTCATACACTTTCTTAGAAAAACACAAGCAGTCAAAGACTCTTAAGTGATGTAGAGAAGGTTTTTTATTGTACAATTTCTCAAATGGAGATACATTGCCAATAACACTGCTAGGTAGTCTGTTAATAATATATACTGTTGTTTGAACACAACCCCCCCCCCCCCCCAAAAAAAAAAAACTTTAAAGGAATATGTGCTTGAAGTCTGATAGCTCTTGTCACTTCTAGTATATGTCTATGTTTCCTTTCTACTATCCCATTCTGCTGGGGTGTGTAAGGACAATAAGTTTTATGTATTATTCCTAAGGTTTTGAAAAACTCACTACAACTTGTATTTACAAATTCAGTTCCATTATCACTTCTCACAACTTTTACATGTTTATCAAACTGAGTATGTATATAATTAAAGAAATTTTTTAGGATAGTAAACACATCAGATTTCAGTCTTAACAAAAAAATTCAAGTCATCCTAGAAAAATCATCCACAACAGTCAGGAAGTACTTGTATTCTTCAAATGTAGCTTTTTTATAAGGACCCCATATATCCATGTGTAGTAAATCAAACAAATTTGAACTAGTAGAGGTGCTAACAGGAAAGGACAACCTAGCTTGTTTTGCACATGGGCATATAGTGCATTTGTTTACATTTTGAGTAATATCTGCTAAGCCTAAATGTAGCAACTTTTTAAGAACAGAACTAGATACATGTCATAATCTTTGATGTATTAAATGCACATCTAATTTTCCAGAAAGTTCAACATCAGGTGTAGCATGACTAGCTGTTAAAATGACTGCATCTTGATCTAGATTGCCAGACAGTATATACAAGCCTCCTTTCTCTTTACCAATCATCTTCACCTTCCCACTGAAAAGCTCCTGAAACAACCAAAAGTCAGGGAAAAAGGAAGTTGAACACTGTAATTCCTTAGTTAGTTTTGCTATAAACAACAAATTGAATTTAAACTGTGGAATGTAGAAAACTCCTGACACTTTGTCTTTGTCATTTAATGTGCTAGAGCCTAGATGTGTAACCAAAGCTGTTTCACCATTAGAAAGATGCACTTTCTTTGGATTTTCAACTCTAGATATAGACTTACTATCCAGTAGACTCAAATCAACCACTATGTGATTGGTAGCACCTGTATCTATTATCTAATCTAGATTGCCCTTATGGGCTAATAGAGCAGTAGTCATACCTGCCATATTAGCACACTGTGGAACATCTGAATTCTTGTTGAGGAACTGCAACACTTGCTTGTACTGTTCTCTTGTTAAGGTGCAAGATCCCAACTGGTTCTGCTGTTGAGACTTAGTTCCTGAACATTGGCCTTCATCATACATCACTTGACCATTCCCTGCATTTCCATAGCTGTTAGGATTTGTGTTTTGGCTAATCTGCAGTTTACCAAATGACTTCACTGTTTCTTCAGGTTCAGTGACCACGTTATAAGCAGAATTATTCCCTTTCTTCTTGAACTTGAAATCTTCTGGATAACCAACAATTTTGAAGCAGTTTTCTCTAGTATGTCCCTTGATCTTGCAGAAGTCACAAAACAAGTTGTTGTAGTTCTTTTTGAACTTTTATTGATTCCCATTATTCCTTGAGTACATAGCAACATCAAAAGACCCTTGCACACCCTGCAGATGTGCAGGGCTAGAACCCAATACACCAACATTTTCCACCACTGATTTTTGACTTTCATCACTGAGGATCATGGAGTAAGCCTGGTTGACACTGGAACTGGATTCATCATCAGAATCTGGCTTCTAGATTGTAAGTATAAGTCATTTAGACCCTTGAGAAACTGAAATAGTTTCAGTTTTTGAAGATGTAGGATGTATTCCATTGACCCTTCACAAGTACAGCCAGGAGCTGGGGCTAGAGCTTCAAACTCTTCCCACAACCCTTTGAGTCTAGAATAGTACATTAAAACAGAACTTGTGCCTTGACTCAGAGTTGCAATTTCCTTATGAAGGTTAAAGGTTCTTGAGCCATCCATTTTATTAAATCTTTCATACAGATCATCTCACACTACCTTAGCATTTGAAGCATACATGATGCCTCCTAACAGAGTTTTAGAAACATAATTCATGATCCAAGATAGCACAATAACATTGACTCTTTCCCAATTATTTTCTAAGCCCAGAAAGCTGTCTTTCTTACATGAACCATCAATCATCCCTAACTTGTTTCTACCCAACAGAGCTATTTTTATAGACCTAAACCAGACAAAGTAGTTTTCAATCCCAGTTAATTGAAACGAGATGATATGAACTCCACTTACATCTGATGTGTGTAGGAACAAGGGATGATTGTGATCAACTCCAGCTAAGACTCCATTACTGCTTTCAGCATTTTGAGCCTGAGTATCTGCGGAAGTGGTTGCCATTCTTGGATCTTTAAAGACTCTGAAATAGGGTGATTCTTGGGATGTAATTCAACAGATATCGCAAAATTTCCAGAATCAAGCAATAAATGTATTGCTCTTGCTCTGATACTATGTAGTTTTTAGATAAACAAAAGAGTATTGATGGAAGTTCTTTAGGAACTTCAATGATGCAAAGAAGAAGACAGAGGAAGAAGAAGAAGATAGAGGAGATAGAGAGAAAAGAAATGTAGTAGAGAGGACAAAATAATGAAGAGAATTCTTATTGAATCATTTTCTTCTAATCTGTATAGAAGTACAAGAGTGTGTATTTATACACCTCACTTAACTGACTATTAACTACTTTTGTGAAAAGAGTAACTAACTGTCTACTTAACTGATTTATGGAACTGATGTTGTTATATCAGCTTTACAAGATTTCTCTAATAACTATCTCCTAACTAACTTTGACATCACTAATATTAACATGATGCAAAAGGAAACTAAAGGAAATCTAACTAAGAAGACAAGTATATATTAAAAGATAGGAGACTAGACACAAGAAAGGAAATTAAAAGCAACCCAAAGACTATATTAAAGTCTAAGAGCTCAATTAATTAATCCAAAACAAGCACCTAAACTATGATGAAGAACTCAAGGGAAATTGATTCACCTTGCAACCTCCATTTCTAAACAAAATTCAACCAAAGCTTTGCCAAGCTCACAACTTTCAAAGAGAAGACAAGTTCAATATTCATCAAAAACTAAGCAATGAAATAAACTAAGACAACTATTTATAGTTGAGAAAATCATCCTAGATAATACTTTAAGACTCTTTATTACACCAAATACATTATTTTTTTTCTAATTATTAAAGTACCTTTTTAATTACAAGTCATACCAGAATCTAAAAATTAGATATTATTTTTTTATTATATTTAATTCTGATTTTTTTTAATGCTATTTAATTAAAGAATAAATCTAAAATGAGATCCACTAAATAACTCATTGTAAATAAGGAAGATAATTACAAAATAAAAATTTTCTTCTCTCTTAGTCTTGCTTCTTTATTTATCCAAATTTTATTTTTTAATTGAATTACTAGGCTTAAATTTAGAGATTTACAATTATCATTATTCAACTAAATTAATCTTTTTTCTCTGCAATTCGTAAATATTTTTCTTCTCTCTTCTAAAATTCATTATAGATTATAATAAAATTATAAATTAGTTATTATTTTTTTTATTATATTTAATTATGGTTTTTTTAATGCTACTTAATTAAGGAATAAATCTGAAATGAGATCCACTATATAACTCATTGTAATTAAGGAAGATAATTACAAAATAAAATATTTCTTCTCTCTCTTAGTCTTATTTCTTTATTTATTCAAATTTATTTTTTAATTGAATTAGTAGGCTTAAATTTAGGGATTTATAATTATCATTATTCAATTAAATTAATCTTTTTTCTCTGCAATTCATTAATATTTTTCTTTCTCTCTTCTAAAATGCATTATAGATTATAATAAATCACATCAAAATAAATAATTTCAAGTATATAATGTGATTTTTGTGTGACGTTATCTAAGATATTTTATGCTAATATTTATTGATTAATTTAATCACTATAGTATACATACATTGAACATAGATTTTTTCTCCATTTTCTTCCACAAAATATCTCCACTCCATTTTCAAAATTATATATCACTTGATTCCCATTTCTATTTCAACATACATAACTTGAAATCCTTATCATACAACATGAAACTAAAATTTATACACAGTCTGTTACTACTTTATAATACTATCTAACTATATCAGAAAATTATATATCACTTGATTTCCATGAATCTTTCAACAAACATAACTAGAAATCAATTTTAATACAGTGTGACACCAAAATATATACACAGCTGTTACTACTTTATAATACTATCTTACTGTATTTGAAAATGATATATCACTAGATTATCGTGAATGTTTCAACAAACATAATAAGAAATCAGTTTTAATATAGCATTAAATCAATAAATAAATTATATCTACCTTTGATAGAATTATACACAGTTCATACACAAACACATAAACTTTTTCTTTAACAAGTATTAATTTTACAATTCTAAGTTATGAATAAAAATTAGTGATTTTTTTTTTGTAAAGAGAAAATTACCTTAAATATAATAGGCATAAAACAAGGAAAAATCAGATATATGAGAGATTTTTGGTTTGATTGATCTCCTAAAGCCCTTTTTAAGGGAATTTGTTGAGTCTACCTTTTTTTTCCTTTATTTTCTGTTTTTATTTTTTTATTTTTTTTTCCTTTTTTCATTTTTTTATTTAAATATTTATTAAGTTGGTAGATGTTGCAAGAAAATATATGGTAGGTATTGAAAACTAGAATATTGTGGTATAAATTATAATATTCTATCTAATATAGAATATATAGATTTTTTTCCCTAGTTGAGAATTTAGGCTCATTATTGCAAAAATACTATTAATGAACAATAAGGGCCTTCATAGTCTTCCAACAAGCTCAACTTGGATTTGACCCACTTTCTATGGTGATTTCCATCATGTGGACTCCTGGAATAGGCACCAATATAAGCTTCTATCATATCCCTCTTTACAAATAACCCTTGCAAAATTCGAAGTTCCCGAGCATGGATTCTAATAAACGGCCTTGAGGTGACTTGGGTCGCATCATTTTCCCCTTCTTGAAAGGAATTTGTCCTCAAATTGGAGCTATCTTCATCATCACTAACATCAAAAGGAGAGAGATCACACACGTTGAAGAAGCCAAGTCCATAATATGGTGAAGCGTAATCGATTTTTAGAACATAATTTCATCATTGTAATTGAATAAGGATTATCGAGGACTTTTGTGGCCCCTAAATATGTGCATAATTATGATATGCAGAAGTAGTATTTTTTCAACAATTATATATTGCAAAATGCATAGTTTTTTAAATGTTCAAAGTGGCCTTACTAACAGTTATCATTCCATTTAATTTGACTAGATCTATTAGTCATCGAATCAAAATAGCACGCATTATTAAATTGATCAGGTCAAAAGTGCTTAGTAAAATATCACAAGGATCAAAACTGAAATAACGCGATAACTTAGGGACTAAAAGCATCTTTTTTCCAAATTAATATTGTCACTTGAAAGATATTTTTTAAGTAAATCATAGCTTAATTAAATTTTACTAAAGTCATCTTTTGTTTGCATGTGTGAGTTTATTAAGTGATTTTGTATGAGAATTGAGGCCGAGGGTCCCACCGATATAGTTATCTTTCAGAAAATTTTAACACTAGTAGAAATCCCTATGTTTTATTCTTCTAAAGGTGGCTGGCCTAAGCTACTATTGCAAAGATAGGTGAATACAATGAACTATCATTAAGGATTTCATCAGAAATCACCACTCTACTTTAATAAATTAGGGTTAAAGTTACTTACACACCATCCTCCTCAGACTCTATTTGAGTGGACTTAGGAGCTCCTCTCCATTTTCCTTCTCTTCATTTTTCCCAAGTTCTTGTTTGGATTGGAGACACATCACATAAGTTAAAATTAAGGGCTAAGATTTAATTGACTAAAACAAGACTCTAACCATGGTTTAGATAATTATATATATTTGCTTCCAAAAAATATAGTAATCTCACAATCATAGCTAAGGGCAGTACTACTTCATGTAATTATTTAATATAAGGGCAGCATGAGAAAAAAGTAATAAAACTCTCTTAAATTGCTAAAATAGACAAGTAAAACGAAAAATCTATTGTTGATATAAGGACTAAGTAAAATGAAACTGAAGGAGTAAAAGTTGGAGGAATTTTCAAAAATAGCACTTCCTTGCTGCTGATTTACCATACTTATCGATACTTACATTACGTGATAACAGTTCTTAAATTCTCGCTATATCTCATATACAATCTTCTGAAATTCGTGTTATATCTCAAACACAAAACACTTAAAATCTTAAAACAGAAAAGAAACAAAATTTTCTGGACAAGAGGCAACCAAGTAACGCAAATTTATTATTACCATTTATTTCAAGTAAATATAAGTAAACATCATTGAATTAAACATAAAATTCCGCAGCTAAATGAGGCACTTTATTATATATTTGATATAACTACCACAACTCTTACAAAGTGAATACTTGGCACCTAATTTAAACCATCAACCTTGATGATCAATGGAGTATTGTCTTTGAATTAATCAGTACATTGGCATACCCCATCCAAACAAATTGGATTTCCAACATCACATGGTATATCATCACATTCTGATGTTGTCTTACACTTATGGTTCTCATTTGCCACCGCATCATCTGAGGATTACAAAACTCGTTAGCATCTTAACATGATTACAAAATTATAACAATAATAACATATTCAGTATAGTCCCACAAAATTAAATAATGTTAATCGAATAAGAGAGGGAGGGGGGAGGGATAGTGCAAGGGAAGGCGAAAGGAGAGACCTTTATGTTTACCGCATCTGCATAACCCTCCAACACAAATCGGAGACCCAATCTTACATTTCATGATTTCCTCTGGACAATCTGATGAAGTGTTACACCCGCTTTGATCACTTTCCCCCGAATCTGAAGAGAGAGATATAGACTTACATTGTGAAATAACCAAGAAGGTGGCTACCAAAAACACAGTCAATATCAAAGTCTTGGCCATGTTGTGTGAATGAATGATATGTTGACTTTTAGAATGCTTCTGACCACCACATTATATAGTACATAGTTCATCAAGAACTTGCTAATTTGTTTCCTAAAGATAAAATTAATTACTATAATCTTATTCCTAATTAGGAATTGTTTTTATGACCAAATCTTGAAATCTTGTTAATAGGTCAAAAAGTGATTCTTTGGTATATGGAAAGTTAGTCAAACAAAATTAAAAGTTTTACCAAAAAAAAGAAAAATTACCTTGTAAAGGATTTTTTTGGTATATGGGAAGTTGGTGAAAGAAAAATGTCTAGTGCATAAATAAATTACCTAGAATAGAAATTTGCTACATCTTCTTTCCAATCTCATGTAATGAAAGTAAATGATTTCTTCCATTTTAATCTTGATAAATTTTATTTAGACACTCAAGCTATTATATATTTCGATTAAATACTTGAATATATGATAAAGTGTTTCTACTTGTTATTTTCAACTAAAATTATGGAAAAACTATTATGCCTGTATTTTCAAGCACATTTTATATAAATAAATTAGAGTTTTGGGCTAAAATTATCCCTTATCTATTAGAGTAGGTTCATTTTGGTCCTTCAAATGTAACCTTGAGCATATTTAGTCCCTTAACTTTACTAAAGTGAAGCACTTTTGGTCTCTCTAACATAACAATGTTAAAAATTAACGGGAAAGACAATTTTTCTAACGGTGCAAATTTGTCAATGTTATCTCTTTTTTGATTGATGCACACTTTCTTTCTTCTCATCTTCTTCATTTTTTAGGATTAATATAGTAGTAACTATTTATATCTGAAGACAATACTTTGGAACGTAATAATCTTCCCACTCGAAAAAAATAACCATTTTCTGAAATGTAGTAACAAAATGGTCTTAAGGTCACTGGCGGAGCTAGTAATTTGGTGAAGGGTGTGCAAATTTCTTCTTAATTGTGTTAAGATCGTGCAAAATTAAATATATACTCATAATAGCAAACATTTAACCTCTATACACCATATAATTTTCTAACAAATGGAGTGCACCGAACCACACTTCGCTCACCTTAAAAAGGCAACCACAATGGACCAAAACATGCAGCAAACAATTCTTCAAAATGCTCCAAGTAAATGCAATATTTGGCTTAAATACTACAACAACAATTGGTCTCAAAAACCCTATGCTCTTGCTTTGAATATAGTGATTTCTCATGAAAGTTGTTTAATGTGCGAAATCAGCCTTAAAATGCAGTTATCAAATATCAGAAGAAGCTAGAGCTTTTTTTTATTGAAGCTTTTCTTCGAGTGTGAAGTTGAGGAAAGGAGAATGTCCGATGGGTTTTGTATTTTACAAGTCACGTGGGTGCCATATGAGTTTAACACCGTTATTTTAAACGGGTTTTGCTAGGGAGACCAAAAGTGCTCCACTTTAGTAAAGTTAAGGGACTAAATATGCTCAGGGTTATATTTGAAGGATCAAAATGAACCTACTCTAATAGATAAGGGACAATTTTAGCCCAATACTCAAATAATTTAACAACTTAAAATGACAGTTATTGCCTATCTTACCAAATTATGATTTTAAAAAGAAGATTTACTTTTGTATATAATGGATCAAGTATCAAAAAAATTGAAAAAATGTATATTTCTAAATATTATTGTATAATTTTATTTTACCAAATATAATTTAATCAAATTAATTAACATTTATTTCTTTCGATGTAACAACAAGATCGGAGATTCATCAGGTGCAATGAACCAAGACCCAAAGTTTCAAAGGTGAATAGTAGATTCAACTAATTATCTATCCATAACTATGTAGGAAGCAAACACTCCAAAACCTTAATCTAAGGTGCAAAGTGGTGAATTTGATATATATATATACACACTGTACTATCAAATGTTGTGATGAATGGCAAGTGTTTCTTAATCTTTAACAAGATATTTTGGGTTAATTCTTAAAATTAAGTCGACTTGACAAGGAATGCATCACACCCATAAAAATGACACTTCTTAGCGAGAATCGAATTTAATTGGCTTCCCAAAAAGGTACCAAACATGAAATAAATACTCCTAAAATATGATATATTTATCATGAGCTGGACATCAAGGTTCCTTTCTTATGCTGGAAGGGCCCAACTCATTAAGTGTTGTTGTTCTCCATACAAGTATTTTGGTCTCAGGTCTTTGTGATGCCAAAGAAGATCATTAAGTGTATTGAAGTCATGTGTACAACTTTTCTTTGGATATGAGGACTAGACTTGTCAAAGAAACATTGATTTCTTGGAACATCTATGTAGCCCATATACAAAAGGACTTAATTTTCTGGATATACAAACCTGAATAGAGTTGCGCGCTATCAGTAAAATGTTATGGAACTTATATAACACAAAAGACAGACTGTGGGTACAATGAGTTCATATGTATTATGGGAAAAAAGGTAATTTATGGGAAAAAAGACATGAGGACGGTAATACAAGATATCCACACCATCCAAGACTGAGCAATGTGTTACAAACCTTAAATTTCTATCCTTTATAATTGGAGAAACATTGTGGTAGCATGATAGTTCTGATTTCTGAACTTGTGGAGTATAGTAGATAGCTAAGGTAGACGGTTAATTTCTATAGCAAGTTTGAGGACTGTCCAAATTGCTGTTTTTTTGTTTTATAAATCTTAGTTGGTAATAAATAAAATTAGTTTATTTATCAAAATAAATAAATTAATATCTATTATAATTAATATCTATCACGACTTGTTCCACTAAAAAAATTCTGAGGGATTTTGCAATGGACTATAGGTCAAAAATACTTTCCGTCAATTTAACTTTAGTAATTCGACAGACTTTAATCGATATTCTTATGTTGTAGTAACATTTATCGCAAGAAAACATAGAATTATTTATGAAATTTACCGGTAATCCCCAGCTAATCTATCGCTAAACGGCTCCTAGCCAATAGAATTTTCTTATAATTCATAGCTAAATGGGATTATAGCATGGAATTTTTGCTGTTTAGCTACAAAAAAAAAAATTCATCGCTAATTCCTTCTTTTCTAGTAGTGATTTTCACTTTTTTGACGAATTGATTTCTCAGATTATCACTCAAGTAATAGTTATTATTTAATAAAGCCACTTTCTTTGTTGAAAAATTAAAATCAAGGAGAAATAATTTTGATGATTTGTTTTTCTGTCGGTAATTTCCATAGTATTTATGGTATTTATCAACCAAATTTAGTATGAAAATTACAATTTTAAAACCAATAACACTATAAAAAAATATCAAAAAATAATCGAGAAAATCAACTTCTTCGAGGTCAGTCTTTTAATATTTTTTGGGGAAAATATCAACATTCGGAGATCAATTTTTTAATCGTTTTAAAGAAACTATCTCCGGAGATCGATTTGCGTTTTTTCAATTTTTAACGTTAAAAAAATCGATGTCTCAAGGCAAATTTTGTTAAAAAATAGCTTTAAAAATAAAATATTTTTAGAATGAAATTTTTTGGTAAAATTGGACTAGTTGAGCCACAAAACGAGTGTAGGACACCAAATGAGAAATAAAAAAAATGATAAATACGTCATCATTTCCTCAATTATACATATATAAGAGGTTATCTTCACCAATTTTAATTATATTATTTGGTGAGGGGGCAATAGAGAGATGAGAATTTTGCACCTTTAGAATTCAAGGTTACAGTTTTAATCACGATTAAAATAAAAGAAAACAATTTTATAAAATTATCTTGTGTTATTTTTATATCTCTTATGCGATAAAATAAAAATCTCCTTAATAAACATAATATCAAAGATAAATTTATAACAAAATTAATTGACTCGTAGAAAAAATAATTCAAATCATATTATGACCAACTAATTTTATTGCAATTTATTTCATCAAGTAAACATTATCACATATATAGTCTTCATCAACCAAATGAGACATTTTAGATTCACCAACGCAAACTCAACATATTCAATAAATAAAGAAATTAAAAAATCTCGCAAGGTTAATACTTCTCACTTGAACCACTATCTTCATGATTAATTGAATGTGTGTTGAGTGAACATACACATGTTCCTTCAAGACAAACACATTTTGGTAACTTTTCTTCACTTCCACAATCTTTTGATGTCTCACACTTTCTTAAGCCTATCGCAAAATCTGAAAATTACAAAACTCATTAGCATTTTATATTGAAATAATATTTTTGACGATTAGATAATAATAATGTAGACTTACTTTGTGAAATGACCAAGAAGGTGACTACCAAAAACACAATCGTCAAATTACTCTTGGCCATGTTGTGTAAAAGAATGAATTTTGATTTTAGAATGCTTCTGACCACCATGTTATATAATACATAATTCATCAAGAACCTGCTAATTTTTTCTTTCCAAAAAGAAAATTAATTACTAAAATCTTGATTCTTTTGGTCCTATGGAAAGTAGTCAAAGAAAAATGGCTAGTGCATAAATATATTACTTTGTACATAGATTTGCTACATATTTGGTAAAACTATCAGTATGGATTGTGGGCTCAATTGGGATGACATCGTAAATTGGCCAGCCCAACTCAAACTTGTGTGGATCATGGGCCGGGCAGGCCCACCTTTTCTAAAGTATATTTTTTATAAATTTTAAATTCATGTTTTAACATAAAAATGCTAACATAAATATTTATAAGATAACATTATATAGTGTTAAGTACGAGCTATCCAATGCTTTTTGTATTGGATGGTTGATTTCAATATAATTTTAATTGCATATGGTGTCTCTTATCGTTTTTATTTTGTTTTAGTACAATTTTGATGGTTTGAAAAGTCAAGTTTAACTTCCAAGTAAAGATTTGATTGTAGAATTAGTTAGAACTTAGAGATTGTTATTTACATATTTTATAAATATAATATAATTTGTATGTGCATTTTACTGCTTTAATTTTTAGACTTCGCAATATGAAATTATGAATATATGATGAGTTATACAGACTTTGAGTTTGACTTCTCTTTTTGTGATTCTTGTTAGTACTCTGCTTTATTTTTAATTAGACATTTTATATTTGGTTGGCCTAACCCAACATCACTCAAGTCTCACATGTCAAGCTAAAAATCTTTATTCTTAGATATGCTTTAAAATTTTTAGGTCAACCCTATCAAATCATGGACTGAGCTAACTTATCCCAGTGGGCCAAATCGATATCAACGATTCTAATCTCTTGTGTTAATTGATTTGGACCAATATTAATCGTAAAATATTGTTGCAGAATGGTTCCTTAATGAGCATAGGACTTTGATATGTATATTTGCAAAAGATTGAATAGGTTAAAACACGTCTAAATTATCATTTTCTTGTAAATTTCATATTTAATTATCGTGTGTTTGCATTATATGCGTTAACTATCACACCTTGTATATTAAAATACCTCTTGTTGCTAGTTGGTCAAATTTTTTAAATTACCTAATAAAGACGTAGAGAGTTGAAAAATCTATAAAAATGAGTCTATTTGGCGTGTCTAACAACTAATTGAGCTGACCAATTTTTTTATAACATTCTTTTCCCTTTTATTTCTTTTATATTCATAGCTTCTTCCTTATTTTCTTACCTTTTTTCTTTGTTTCTCCATTTGAAATTTTCTTCCCCTCTTATTTCATCGAGAAGTTTTGATAGTTTTCTTTTTTATTCTGTATTTTTTTTTAATTTCTAACCCATATTACAGAAAAATAACATTAAATCAAATTATTAAACGATAATGCACATTATAATTTATATGAATCATAATATTTTATAAAATCCTAATTTTGTTTGACAAAAATTAGAAGCTAAACGATAATTTATGCTACAATTGAAAATTAATGGAAAAAAATAAGATTGATTTCAGAGTTCAATAGTTAAAATACAGTGAAATTTTATCGGAGTTGATGGAAAAAAAGGGAGAAATTTACGCATGACGAGTGGTGTATTTACCCTTTCCCCTATTATTTTATTTTTAACCCTAAATTTTTATCCATTTAATTAATTTTAGTTATTAATTAAAGTCATTAATAAAAGACCTAGGTAAATTAGACAAACGAAAAGTTAATATTTATAATGGAAACACGTGATATTTGAGGTATGAATGTAACTCGTCAAAGTGTGATAATTTACGTGTATTTTGAATCAATTATTTATAATAACTATGACAAATGAAATGAATCAGAGAGCAACTCAAAATCTAAAATAGAAAAAAAACAAAAACCTCAGATAATGATGCAACCAGCAAATAATTTTGTTTCCATTTATTTCATCAAGTAAACATTCTCACATACATTTGCTCTTTTCAACCATCACAAACTCCATATTTTCAATAAAACTATTTGAAATTTTTTGCAAGGTTAATACTTGCCACTTGAACCACTATTTTCATGATCAATTGAGTGTGTGTTGAGTGAACACACACATGTTCCATCAACACAAACACATTTTGGGAACATTTCTTCACTTTCACAATCTCTTGTTGTTTTACAAGTCCTTTTGCTCATCGTGACATCTGAAAATTATAAAACTCATTAGCATGTTATAATACTAACGGAATAAAAAACTACAAAACTAAGTGATCCCAGGGGAGATGATAAGAGGGAAAGAAGTAGACTTACCACAAGAAACAATCAAGAAAACAACTAGCAAAAACATAGTAATTGAAGCCTTGTCCATCTTTGTGTAAAATAGAACCTTTAAATTTTTTAGAGTACTTCTTACTTCTTAGTTCTTAATATTTTACGCCCTTATATAGTATTTAACTCATTGAGAATTTGCTAAGAGAAAGTTATTACAATAATTTTATTACAAACCTTTTAATGATTGTTTTTGACCAAATACTTAAATTTTATTTAATGGGTCAATGAAATTCTTTGGACTATGAAAGGTTAGTCAAAGAAATGTGTATACATTATAATTTTACAAGATTTTATACATCTTCTTATTAATCTCCACTAAATGCAATTTATATTTTAAAAATATACTTCGTATAATATATGAAAAATGGTGTATTTAAATTCTAGCTGGTGATTATATTAATTTTTTTAATCCAAAATTTTAAAATAGAAATGTCATTGTATACCATCATAAAGAAAGCTAATTCTCACCTTTTAAGAGATTTGTTTTAATTATTGCAGGTCTAATTTCAATTATTTATACTATTAGTTTCTCTATCTTCCTTTAAAGACTTCATTTACACAACAAAATCGATAAAATTAATATCGAGTTCCTTTATATTTTCTTAAATATTTCACACACAATAAAATCAGGAGAACGTATATCTCCAATTTCTACTCTATTTAAATCAAAATTACAGTATAACAATATAAACTTATTAGTGCTCAAATATATATTGAAAAAATTGTACTAGTATTGAACAGATATTCAAAATAAAGAAAGAATATTTAAATAAGAACTACAATATTCAAACTAATATTCAAATCAAAACAAGAATATTCAAACAAAACTTACAGTATTTAAATTTATATTTAAAAAACTGTAGTATTCAATGCTAAGCTTTATAGATATCATTCCATAACATATTGTCACTAAAAACTTGATATATCTTTTCTTTTACCCAATGTTCGACACCCACATCGAGATTCTTGTAATAAAAATCACTTTTTAATGGTCAAATTTAAAAATATTGGGTGCAATCGTATTTGCTATTGACAACTTAAAATCATCATGTTTTATATGTTAAGATTCTAACAAATATATTGCTATTTAATTTGAACCTTCTTAATATTATAGACCTATGATTCAAATATTGTGTATGATATATGTAAGAGAAAGAGAGACTAACCCGATGAAAAAATCAATAAAATTGCTAGGAAAAATAGAATGCTTGAAGTTTTAGCCATGTTTTGTATAAAAGAGAGTCTTCTTCTTCTTCTTCTTTTTTTTTGGCTTTTGATGCTACTAATTGTAACATTTTATAATACATATAATGCATAGTTCATCAAGAACCTGTTAATTTTTTTTCCAAAAAGAGAAAATTAATTACTACAATACTATTCCCAATTAGGAATTGTTTTCATGACCAAATCTTGAAATTTTGTTAGTGGGTTAAAAAGTTATTCTTTGTTCCATGGAAAGTTAATTTAAGAAAAATATCTACTGCATAAATAAATTAATTACCTTGTAAAAGTTTTGTCAAAAATAATATTACCTTGTAAAAGATTTTTTTTGGTATATTGACAGTTGGTCAAAGAAAAATGTCTATTGCATAAATAAATTACCTTGTAAAAGTTTTACCAAAAAAAAAAAAAATTACCTTGTAAAAGAGAGTTTTTGGTATATGAAAAGTTGGTCAAAGAAAAATGTCTAGTGCTCAAGTAATGAAATTAGAAAATTTCTTTCATTTCAAACACTTGTTCGTAAATTTTTATGTAGACACTCAAATGATAGACTGTTTTGATTGAATATCTGAATACATGATAAAGTAATTTTATCAGATATCTTAGATTAAAATTATGAAAAAATTTATGCGTGTATTTTTAAATGCCTACTATATAAATATGTTAACAACTTAAAATGACAATTATTGCCAATTTCACC
Source organism: Jaltomata sinuosa (assembly GCA_003996215.1). NCBI lineage: Eukaryota > Viridiplantae > Streptophyta > Magnoliopsida > Solanales > Solanaceae > Jaltomata > Jaltomata sinuosa. The sequence continues at coordinate 18,126 of QJPP01007518.1, read as the reverse complement.
AAATCATGATTTTAAAAGGAAAATCTTTTAGTATATTATGAATCTATTATCAGAAATTTAATGTGTGATTTCAATATTCAATGTATATTTCGATCTTCTTGTTACATCGAAAGAAATAAATATTATTTAATTCGAAGTTATGGGTTAGGGTGGAGTCAGATCGATAATTTATGTTAAGTTTTAAATTATTAATGTCATGTAGGTTGATAACAAAAAGAAAAAAGAATCATGTGGAGTAATTAATAAAATGTCACGCTATACTTTTTTAGCCAAATTTTAAAATGTAAAATTTTTTCAATACTTAAATGACCATATAGAAAATTAACAAAATTAACATATTCAATTTATATTCAAAATGATATTCAAATAAGAACTACAATGTTTGACTTTATATGGAAGAAATCAATTTTCAATACACAAACACTGATGTTTATTATAATCACAGAACATAATTACATTATAATACAAATACTAAAATAACTATTAACTGAGAATTAGAGAACAATCAAAGGATAACTAGAAGGGGATGAGAAGTTTCAGACATTATAGAGAAGATGAGTCAGACAATTTCTTTCACAACAATTTGCATAAACCACTTCTTTCCAACACTTCGTCCTTTTTAACTTGTTGCTAGTTGGGCCTGAGTCCCAAATTAATCTTTGTAAAATCTTTTTGACCTTATTGCTGCTTGGCCCAATAGCTACTTCTGTGATGTATGTATTCATCTTGAGTTGGGAATGATTCCTAACATTATATTTGAAAAACTATAATACTTAACATGATATTAACTAATGATAGTTTTCCATATAACACATTATCATTAAAAATTTGATATATTATTTTTAGGCTTAATATATAGTCAGTTCTTTAAATTTATCATGATATTTCATTTAGACATTCGAACTAAGCCTTGTTCTAATTGAACACCTCAACTTCTAATAAAGTGTTCTAATTAAACACTTCTGATTCAAATTTTAATTTTTTTATTTGCGTATGTTTTCATTCGTCTATTAGATAGTTAAGTTAACCAAATAAAATATGCCATCTTCTTTAATTATACACATCAACCTCCAGTAGAAAATGTTTGAGGTTTTACGGCTTATTGAGGTGAATATGTATAATTAGAAAAATGGTATATTTTATGTGGTTAACTTAACTACCTAATAGACGAATGAGAACACACATAAATAAAATTTTAATTTTTTTTTAAAAAAGTGTCTAATTAGAACACTATATTAGGAGTTGAGGTGTGTCAATTGAAACATGACTTAATTCGAGTGTCTAAATGAAATATTCTGGCAAGTTTAAGGGGCTAGTTATATTTTAAGGCCTCATTTGTTTTTATTAAGATTAAGATGTCTGAATCTGAATGCACACCTGAATGATTAAGATGCTGTCTCTAGATCTGAATACTGAATAATTAAGGCTGTTTACTTACATCTGAATGTGCATAATTTATTTATTTATAAATATAATAAAAATAAAAATTAATTATATATTAGAAAAATACTTAATCTAATAAAATAAAATTATTATTTAATTTAAAAAATAAAATATTTATGTTTGCTAGTAATGATGGAAATGGTTTGTAATGGTGGTGGTGGTGGTAATGATTGATGTTAGGGGCTAGTAATGTTGGCGGTAATTACTGTGATGGTAGAGATGGTTGGTGTTGTCGTAATTGTCATGATAGTGGCGATTGGTAGTGTTAGTGGTGATTTTGTGATGGTGAAGTTGGTTCAGGTTAGTAGTTGGCGGTTTTATGGGGGTGACTGAAGAATGTATGGTAATTGACGATGGTTCTAGTTGTGATAATGGAGGTAGTTGGTTGTAGGGATTGACTGTACTGATGGTAGTGACTGATAGTAGTGGAGGTGGCGCAGCCGACCACAACAGTGGTGATAGCGGCTAAAGAATGTGTGATGGTTGACTGTATGTTGGTGATAGTTGACGATGATGCTAGTTGGGATGGTGGAGGTGGTTGGTATTAGGGATTGACTGTACTGATGGTAGTGGCTGATAAAGGTGGAGGTAGCGCTGACGGTGACAACAGTGGTGGTGGTGACGAAGAATGTGTGGTGATTGACGGTGTATTGGTGGTAGTTGGTGGTGATGCTAGTTGTGATAGTGGAGTTGGTTAGTAGTAGGGATCGACCACAGTAGTGATAGAGGTAGCGATGATGATGACAATGAATATAATTATAATGATGAAAATAGTAGGTGTGGTAGTGACTGATAGTAGTGGTGGTTGGTGGTGATGGTTGACGACGGTAATAATGGTGATAATGGTTATAGTGATTGTGATAACAAAGGTGGTAAGTGGTGGTGACTGATGATTGTGGATAGAGTAATATTGAATATTATCCACACAAGAATACTTTTTAATGGTATTAAGACTTTGTTTTAGATCTAAATGATTAAGAACTATTCAGACCAATTTAAGTGTTTAAATCTTAATAAAAGTAAATGCACTTAATGACAACTATTCAGATTTAAACCTCCATTAAGTGCAAATAAATGATGCTTTAATATATCATAATTTTTTTTTTGTTTTTTCTTTTGATTTGAGTGGATTTCTGGATTTCTCGTGAACACCCCATAGCTCTAGACACAGATCCTTAAGGCGTTCATGATTCCTGAACCTAACAAAACCCGACCCGACCCATGAGATGATCCAATTTCAAACCCACCAACTACATCAGTGAAATCGACCCGTTAAATTTCTTCATCATCTTTGGTGAGGGTTCAGAATCACAGTATTTGCTTTGCCAGGTATTTTCCTTTCTATTTTGATTTTGGATTTTTCTCATTCTAGATTAGTCTATGCATGTAATATTTCAATAGATAATATTTTCTTAATAATCGTGCTTTTCGGGCCAGTTTCTTAATTCTATAGGATACTAGGTAACTCTGTCCATAACATATCCTAGCTTTTTTAGATTTGAATATGAGACCTTATGGTTCTCAGCCCACTTTATTGACCACTAGGCCACATCTGAGTGTGGATGCATTTTCCTTTGACATTCTTGATTACTCCCTCCGTCCAAATTTATGTGAGTTAGTTTGACTTAGTAGGGAGTTTAAGAAAGAAAGATTTTTGAAATCTGTGGTATAAAATAAGTTGTTTGTGTGGCTATAAATCATTTTATTAAGGGTAAAATAGACATTTTAAAGTTAAATTCTTTCTAAGTATAAAAATGTTTCATACTTTTTGGTACTGACTAAAAAGGAAAGTGAGTCATATAAACTGGGGCAGAGGGAGTACTATATGTCTGCTTGAATTATTCTTGCTGTTGGTGATTGAAATGAGCTGGAAATCTTTCCCTTTCTGTGGCCTGTTTCATACTACAACTGTTCGCACCATAGTTTTGCACGGAACGGGCTCCGTGTTCATTTCGTTGACAGAAATGATTCATTCCGTTCGGGGCTTCGGGGAACCTTTGTGGCTTGTTTCATGCTACAGTTGTCACACCTTAGTTTTCCAAATGTAGTCAGGTTATCCCACATGCAAAGCTTGAACCTTTAGGGGTTGTTTGGTATGGAGGATGGGATAGACAAAGTTATCCCATGAGATTAGTTATCCCCCGGGACTAATTAATACCTCTAACCAAACACATGATAAAATAATTCTGTATTTTATCCCGGATTCTTATCCCTTATCCCTCATACCAAACGACCCCCTTATACTCTTAGTTTTGTGACTTAGGATGTACTGAGAGGATGTCTTTGTCCCCCCGGGCTTTTGTGTAGTGGTAAGAGCATTGAGTGATATGTGGGTTAGGCGTACGTCACATGTTCAAACCCTTCCGCTGCAAAGCCTGGTATTTAAGTGGGAAGGGTAGAGGGACGAGCCCATTATCCACCACACACACGCCTCATGATTTTATCGGTTATGAAAAAGAAAAGAGGATATCTTAGTCAGTGTTATTAAAATCCATTGCTTCGTAAAGAAATGCAGTTATGTAACAACAATCTAACAGGGCAAGTAGGCAACTGCTTTACCTTTTTAGTCTCACTTGTAATAGTGCTGTATTTCTTGTGTTCCGCATGATTAGTTGACTACCTGCTTTTGTTTTCTACTCTTAAGTGATTTTTTCTTAATCTAAGGGATGGTGTTGCTTTTGTTGTAGTATAGTTTCGTGATTGTCTGTTGTTTTCGTTTATTGTCTATATCTTTTGTACTCTAATTACGTCTTTTTCTGGTCACGTTTTGTCTTGAGCCGAGGGTCTATCAGAAACAGCCTCTTTACTTCACCTCTGAGGTAAAGGTACGGTCTGCGTATATTCTACCCTCCCTAGACCCCACTTTGTGAGAATACACTGGGTATGTTGTTGTTGTTAAGGGATGGTGTTGCTTCTAATCCAAAATGCAACAATGTTTCTTTAACAATGTTGCTTCATCCCTTTCTTTACTTTCCTTCCGAATGCTTTAATATTTTTCGTACTTGCAATTGATTATTTGACTTGAGAATATCTGAGCTGCATCAGTTCAACTCCATTAATTTGTCAGTCAACCTGGTTGGAGATTCTGACAGAATTCTATCATCTTATGAGGTCCAAATCAATCTAGTCAAATACTTTTACTATGCCGCCCTAAAAAGTTGTCTTAAACATATCACACCAATATTTGTGTTGGAAGTTGGTATATCTCAATCAAAATGGATGAATGATAAGCTTGATGTGTATGATTCACTTGAATCTCACATTCTGGTGCAGCGAATTCTATGAAGCGATCTAAGGATCCTTTTGAAGCTGCTTTTGAGGAGCAGGATGACTCACCCCCTGAATCCCCTGTTGGCACTGATGATAATGAAGGCCAAGACCAAGGTGCAGCTGGTGTTAATGTGCATGGAGGTGACGATATTAATACCGATTCTCGTGAAAAACCTTCAACATCTAAAGCTGCATCAGTCTCTGTTGGTACTGCCGGTCCAATTAGCAAGCCCAAAGAGGAAGACGAGGAGGAAGAAGAAAAAAGCATGGATGTGCAGTTAGGAAAACTCTCATCAAGTAGTGATCCTGACAAACTGGCGAAGATGCAGTAAGTTTTGTCAACTTATGTTTTCAAATTTCTCGGAATTCTTTTTTGTTTTTAAGGATTTCATTCATAGAGATTGTCAAGATTTTATGGTATTATCCTGTTCTATGATAACCTTTGTGGCTGGTTGGACCTGCCTACTAATCACTTTGCGTACACGAATACCTCTTTTTCTTATGATTTGAATCCTTCCTCTCACCTTTCTTTTCTTCCTTGTTTATATGTTACTCAAACTATTAATTTAACTCTCTTCTGTATGTTGCGTTCCCTCGGGATATCTGCTCTATCATTTTCTTCAAAAAATATGCATCTATAACCAGCAGGTCGATGCTTCTATTGAGATCTTCGAACAGATAAAATGCATCTTGCTTGATATACTGCAGTTAAATACCAGTGGGAAATATTAGAAGCTGTTAAATAATAAATTGACATTTTGTATGAGCATTGTTAAGTGAGGGCAATATGGAGAAGTAACTAATTTAGCTGGTATTGAAGAAACCATATAGTTTTTCTTCTGCACCTCCTTGATATACAAACAACATCATACCTAGTGTATCCCACAAGTGGGGTCTTGGGAAGGTGGTGTGTATGCAACCTTACCCTACCTTGTGAAGGATAGAGATACTGTTTCCGATAGACCCTGTGCACCTCCTTGTTGTGTGTGCTCCAATTTAGATAATTTTTCTCTCTTATACTCAATAGGTCTGCGTACACTCTACCCTCCCTAGACTCCACTTGTGGGATTATACTGGGTATGTTGTTGTTGTTGTATACTCAGTAGTTCTCTACCTGGTAATAATAGTGTTACTATGACACTACAAGAGAGGAGGTAGATTTTTTCCTTTTGAGGTAAGGTAGAAGAAAGGAGGTAGACATTTGGCTTCGCGAATCTTGTACTTGTAGCTCTATGTTGTCAAATTCTGTTTGCTATCTAGTTTATGTTCCTTCCAAATAAGTGAAAGCATAAAAGCAGACCAATTTTCTCCTGCTTCAACTTACATTTTCAAAATATTTCTCGTCATTCGAACTTGACATGTTTCTTGTTTCAATAAAAGTTATGAGGTGATGGTTGCTTTCATCCCAAAAGAAAAAAAAATAAGATAACAATTATGAAGCAATGGGAAGTAAAGGTTGAGATTTCAGATGTCATTCATAACTAAAGAAGAACCTCCAATATGAAATAAATAATCGATATAGATGGACTTTTAGATGCTTGAATTGCTGCAGCCTAGCCTTTTCATCAACGGGATATCCTACCTCCACTAGAAAATTTGAAAAACCCATTGCTTTTTTTTTTTTTTTTTGGTTAATGCTGTTCTTGTCTTATACCTGGTGGCTGCTATGTGACCACCAATACCTCCCTCTTAAGGGCTGGGCAACACGCACCAAATTTGTCTTACTTGAGCCGAGGGTCTATCGAAAACAATCTCTCTACCTTCTCAAGGTAGGGGTAAGGCTGCATACACACCTATGTTGCTCGGACTCTCCAAAAATGTTGCCGACAGATTCTCCAAAATACACTACTTTTGGAGAATCGCCACGAACCCGTCGACATTTTTGAAGAGTCCGAGCAACATAGATACACACCACCCTCTCCAGACTCCACTTGTGGGATTACACCGGATATGTTGTTGTTGTTGTTGTTTTCTCACACGCAGCTGTCAACCAACCTTATCCAGACAATAAGCAGGACTCTAGGAAAAACCGATGGTTGTGTAGCCCTCGTCTGGGTGGCTTCTCCTGTTGCTTTAAAAGATTTAACTTTGCATTTGAGCTCGATCTAATTAGAAGCTCTCTGCAGAGGCAGTGACCATACACCACAGCTACCTCAGTCCAATTACTGTTTTGATGGGTAAATCAATTATTTATTGCCATACTCAATAACTATTAGGTTCAATGTGTTATCTTTTCTCTTTCAGGTCCATCTTATCCCAATTTACAGAGGAGCAAATGAGTAGATATGAATCTTTTAGGAGATCTGGATTTCAGAAATCCAACATGAAGCGGGTATGTTTTGCCATCCTCCCCATTTTATCATCTTTCCTCCCCTTTTTGCATGCTTTGAATATGATCTATATTATTACAGACAAAGCACAATAGATGATGTCAGAGTGGTTTTCTCCTCTACCGTAGTTTGTCTGTGTGTTTGTGGCCTTATTCATGTGCATGTTGCCTTTTGTTTGCTTGAGCTGGGGAATGGAGTTGGACAAAAAAATGGGTAGAACTTCATTTATCTATCAACTGATCCGCGAATGTGGCTTTCTAATCAATATGGTCCGGCCTTGCCCGGCCCTACGCAGTGGGAGCTTAGTGCACTCGGCTTCCCTTTTCAAGAAACGGAATATTGATAACAGACTAGTGTTTAAGATAGAACCTTATACCCAGTAAACCACATTAATTTCCTTATATTCATGGTTGATACTCGCAAATTTCTTAATATAGTAATTTTCTCCCAGTTTCCATCTCTCCTCTATGAGAAGACCTTTTTTGGAAATTGTCTTATATGCAGTCTCATGCTAGTGTTGGTTTGATTTGTTTTTGTTAATAGGGCCTTTTTATCTAGGATTTCTTCCGTCCCTAACATTTAGCCCATTTAAGCAAATAGTGTTGTCTTTCAGTAAGAACATAATGTCAGAACAAGAACATGATAGCAACTAGCGAATAACAACAACCCTACCAAGTTACGGGGGCGGGGTTGGTTGGTTTCTGGGGAGGGTAGAGTGTACACAAACCGTACCCCTACCTCGTGGGCGTAGAAAGACTATTTTCGAAAGACCCTCCGCTCAAGTAATGGATATCAAGGTAGATCTAAAAAGGAGAAAATAGAAGTGATAAAGACACATCAAATAGTAGGAAGCGTTCTAAAGCATACAGAGAAAAGGAACAGTAACCACAACAAAATAAAACGATAACCAAAGCACAATAAACAACATGTAGTAACATAAATCGAGGGGACCATGAACTATGAGAATAGTGCTAATACTACTGGTATGCAAGGAGAAACCTATCTCGCTGGACAACGAGACGACACTCAACTACCTACTAAGCTACCACCCTAATCCGCGACCTCCATAGGTCATGTCCTCAGTAAGTTGGAGATGCGCCGGAGATGCGCCGTATCCTGTCTAATCACCTCCCCAATGCTTCTTCGGCCTACTTCTACCTCTCGTGAAGCTCACCGCAACTAACCTCTCACACGTTCTCACTGGGGCATCTGCATCTCTCCTCTTCACATGCCTGAACCATCTCAGTCTCACTTCCCTCATCTTGTCTACCAGGGAAGCTATCCCTACCTTGTCCCGGATATCCTCATTCCTAATCTTGTCTCTCCTAGTATGCTCGCACATTCACCTCAACATCTTCATTTCCGCTGCTCCCATCTTCTGAACATGAGAGTTATTTACTGGCCAACACTCTGCCCCATACAACATAATCGATCTAACCATTATTTTGTAAAACGTACCTTTTAGCTTTGGTAGTACATTCTTGTCACACAAGACGGAAGTGAGCCTCCATTTCGCCCACCCTGCACCAATACGGTGTATGACATCATCATCGATCTCCCCATTTCCTTGAATTAAAGACCCAAGATACTTGAAACATCCTCTCTTGGGGACGGCCTGTGAATCAAGACTCATTCCACGCCAACCTCCTGAGTTACAACACTGAACTTGTGCTCCAAGTTTAGTTTTGGTCTTGCTCAACTTGAACCCTTTAGACTCCAAAGTCTGTCTCTAAACCTCTAGCATATCGTTAACTCTGCTGCAAGTCATCAATCAGTACTATGTCATCTGCAAATAACCTACACCATACATGAAACATCCTCTCTTGGGGACGACCTGTGAATCAAGACTCACTTCCTCGCCAATCTCTTGAGTTACAACACTGAACTTGCACTCCAAGTTTAGTTTTGGTCTTGCTCAACCTGAACCCTTTAGACTCCAGAGTCTGTCTCTAAACCTCCAGCCTATCGTTAACTCTGTTGCGAGTTTCATCAATCAGTACTATGTAATTTGCAAATAACATACGCCATGACACCTCACCTATGATATGGTGCGTCAATTCATCCATCATCAACGCAAATAGAAACGGACTAAGAACATGATAGCAAATTGTTGAAAATACATCTGGGTAGAATAATCTTTGTTCTCTTATTGTGACCTTGTGGCCCATTGAGATATTTACTCCTATCTTATACTTTTCCATGCATGATTTGATATCAGTTGTTTGAGTTGAGATGGCTTTGTTATATGATATTTGACCAATCCCTAACATTAGCCCATTGAAGCAAAGTCCTTTGTCTTTCATTACACACATGTAATACGAGAATTTATTTTCTCAATAGACATGTAATTGTCAGAAAATTGAGAATGAAGCCAAATCTTTGTGAATGTATGAGGATCTTGTGCAAGCCTCAGGGCCATTGAGATGTTTGTTTTTCCAGTCTGATAATTTGTTGTGCATAATTTAATTTCTGTCATGACTCTTGTTCTGTGTTGTCGATGCAGTTGCTGACCAGCATCACAGGAAGTGCAAAGATATCTATTCCTATGACAATTGTGGTGTCTGGGATAGCAAAAATGTTTGTCGGCGAGCTTATTGAAACAGGTCCATAGACAGATCAACTTTATATAAGATAATTGGTGAAGCAAAATTTTTATCCTTTATTTGGAAATAACGAGGATGAATTGATTTAGTTTCTTTTTTACAGCTCCGAAATATTTTGCCAAACTCTGTCATCAGTTTCTGATCAGTTTGCTACAATTAGGAATTAAAAGCCTAAGAGCCCTTATACTGTCCATTACTAAGCATGTTGGTGGTTAAAATTCACTTTGAACACTTTACCCCCTTAAAGTAACAAAGAGTGGCCTTTTTTGGCGTCTTCTATGTACTCACACATCACATGATAAGGGAAGAGTCCTATGCTAATTAAGCACCTGCCAATGTGTCTGAAATCATATTTGATGTGTCTGACTGGTTTAGGCAGCTTGGCACTACAACTAGGGATAACAAGGACTTTTATGCAAGAAAAATAAAATGACTCTCCTGCCTCACCGTCGGCCCAAGCACTGCTGCTCCTTTATTCCTATTAGTCTCTGACTCTCTGTTGCCCTCTTTCCCTGCTTCTCCTCTCCCTTCTTCAAAAGATTGATAGACTGAATCTTTCATAAACCTCGGTGAACTATGTTTAACCAATTTCCATTCTAATTATGCAGTAAAGAGATGTTAATACCTGAATAATGCTTTTACTATGTGGAACTTCAGTTAATAGAAGGGGTACTGGTGCCAATCTTTAGTGTTTCAAGGTGGAAATAAGGAAAGTTGAAGGGCCTATACTGCATTGATTTTGTCCAAGAAATCACGTGCTCAATCATTTTACAATTCATTTTGCAGCTAAAATGGTGATGGCAGAGAGAAAAGATACAGGACCAATCAGGCCATGTCACGTAAGAGAAGCATATAGAAGGCTAAAACTTGAAGGCAAGATCCCAAAAAAATCAGTGCCAAGGCTTTTCCGGTAGTTGACGTGGAAGCAACCTGTAGTTTTATTTCAGGTTCACTGTCCTCCCATTGCTTGCAAGTCCTTTCCTGCATTGAATTGTCACACATCTTTAATTTCTTTGCACTTTTAGGTCAGGTAACCTTTGCTAGTCACAAAGTTGTCACAGTTCTGCTGACGCTTTTGCATTACCCTATTATATATATGGTTCACATGTTTATTTAGTTACTTAATCAGAGGGAAAGAGTTCTAACATTTGTGAAAATATTCGTGTGCTTCTGACCTGGAACTGAAAATGTGGGAAGGAGAATAGAAGGAGCGCAACATCCTGGCTATTTAATAACATCATCAATGTATTTGTAGGCAAAGCTTGATGGGTTTGTGCATGTAAGAGATGATTGGAGGTCTGTAAGAACCACATGTCTTATTAGTCACAGTCTCTTAAATTAATTTCTGTATAAACTACTAATACTCTGAATGTGCGAGACTTGATATCGTCCATGGTTGAGTTTGTTGACCATGTACTGAACTTTTGGATGCACTCGAACGAAAGAGAAAATGTAGAGTGATGGACAACAATACTCCTTCATCCGCCATGATGTGTGGAGGCGGCAAAATGGACCAAAACTTTGTTGAGTAGAAAAGGAATCCAAAACACAATTCGGATCAGTTTGGTTGTTCTTCTCTTTGATTCTAACCATTGGCGTTGGCTTTCATTTTCAAATCATTTATTCACATGTTCTAAGATTTTATAATGTTTCTCATCCACTTTCCTCGCAGAAAGGCGTTGGATGCACTTGTAAATCTTGGAAGAAAAGTTTGGATGAATTGTACAGGTTTCTGCAGCTCAACATTACCTTTACAAGGTGAGGTTTTGGCTCTTCTTTGAGATGCTGGGGTTCGTTCCGAGTAGTGAATTTTGAGAGCAATCAACCGCCATGGGAAGAGAGCTCTCACCTTGACGGAAGGATTGACACGATGAAGATCCGGAACGAGTGCAACTTACTTAATTGTATAGTGTATAGTGTTGTACATTGAGTTTCATTTTTCCCTTTTCAGAAGGCATACTTAGCATACATGAAATTATGAAAATTGCAGAAAATGCTAGATTAATGTCAATATATTCCAATGGATTTTTATTAGAAGTCCATTATACGTATTGTCCGCTTTGGTAATTTTTCCATGTACAATGTTGTGCGTGTACTCCATATTATTAAAAAATATATAAATGTTATGAATTTATATGGTTGAGTTATAAAATAAAAATGAAAGAAAGTGCAATTTTTTGAAAATGATGAATGTTGCTCCAATAAATTAGTTAAACGAGTAACAATACTTCCGCCGTTCCTTTGCTTCTCGAGAGTCAAACTGCATGAACGTTGATTGACATTTTAAGATGTATTTTTTTCATCATATTAATATGAGACGGATTGCAACATATGGTATTTTTTATATAGTTCAAATATTTAAATTAATCAAATTAACTCTCGTGAAATGAAATATGACAAGTAAAAGGAACGGAGGGAATAGTACAAGTATTTATTTTGTCGCGAAATCAGAAGCTTACATTTATTTATGTTACCTATAAAACAAAAGACAAAATTTCATAGGACTTACGGTCATATTCTGACTGCAAATTATATTCGATAAACTTATTTAAACGGGATCAAAACTTAAATAGGAACACGAAATTATCCTAAGAAGATGCAGCAAATCTTGATATAAGGTTAGATTTATCTAGAGTACATTTTTCATTACTGTCCTTCCATAATCAAATTAATGTTTTAGATCCTCTTACCAAAATCCATAGTGGGAAACAAAGTTCACATTTTCACAATTGAAAATAAACTTATGGCAAGTAATTAATGGCAAGTACATTTTTTATGTCTGACCTTCCATAAACAAAATAACTTTTTAGATCCTCTTGCCAAAATCCAAAGTAGGAAACAAAGTATTTTGGAAATAAACTTATCAAACAGAAAATTGGCAAGAACTAGGTATTATAAAATGTCACAATAAGAAGCACTCTAAAGCAAAAAAAGAAGAAGACATTTTTTTACACAAAACATGGCTAAAGCTTCAGTTATTCTGTTTTTCCTAGCCACTTTATTGGTCTTTTCATGTGGTTAGTTTCTCTCTTACTCAATTAGTCACAAACACACACAATTTTTGGATTATAAGTTTATAACATTAAGAATGTCTTATTTAAACTGTGATTTGTTAGAATTTTCACTTATAAAACACGGTAGATCTCAGTTGTCAATATTTAGCGCGATTGCACTCAATATTTTCAAATCGTACCATTAACAAGATATTTTTTCATTATGATGTATATAAATTATTAATTGCTCCAACTTTGAAAATACTATCTCTAGGTCTACCTCAATCAAACAATTAACTTTCAATATCTTATGAACTAACGTGTTACAATTTTTGTGCAAGGTGCTAATATTTTTTTTTTAATTATCAGATACAGTGATGGTACAATCGTGCTCTTTGGCATCAGATTGCACAAGGCAATGCAGAATTGGGATTATACAATGTGTTAATGGTGTGTGTACTTGTTGTGTTGGTCCAACATGCCATGTTGATCAAGAAAGCATGGGCCTAGGACGCAAAGTATTCACCTTGCAAAATTCTTTCAATTAGTTGTTAAAACTATTTAGAGTTTATTATATGTAAATCTAATGCTATAATTATTGGATCTTAATTAATAAAGATTATATTATAAGGAAAACGTGGTTACCTTTCAACATCTTTCATTTTTAAAAGTTGGAATTACTTTTCAAATACTCTACACACGCTAGCTAGATATCAATAAGCAACTTTAAGTGTTTACATTATACGATATTGGAAAGCAATCAAAATGTCCAACATATGACATCACCATTATAAGCTATTTAATCACTTTTCAAGTGAGACTTAGATCCTTCTTGTTTTTGTTTAACATGAGATTGAGTCTATATTATTCAGAAATCAATTAATAAGTGTAATTTTTTTCTTGATAAAAATGGTTTGATTCATTTAAATTTTGTATCTTGTTGAATTTAAAGATTTATGCGAAATTTGATAATCAAAGGGGGGGGGGGGGGGGGGGGGGGGGGTAAATTAAAATCTTTTCTCAAACCTTAGTCGACTATGAGTACTCATGAATCAACTTCCCTGTAGATTAGTGAATAATGCAAGTAATAACAGTATGTAAAACAAAAATTAAATAAGAATACAAAGAATTTTATCTTGATTCGGATCATCGATGTGATGCCTAATCCAGTCCTCTTGGTTACAAGGATTTTCTTTAGAGCATTGAGAGAACTTGTGGATACAGTGGGTGTCAAGTTCTAGCAGTCTGGATTCCTTCAGATCTATTGGATTTGTTACAACCTTTACTTGTATAACTATCCTCTCTCCTCTCATTTTCTTTTATTACACTTATAAACATAACTAAATACAATGTTTTTGATAAGCTAAAAGAGTGGTCTCATTAATTTTGCTCAAGTAAAGTTGCACACTTTGCATCTTGATCTTGGTTTTCTTTTATAGGTTGTCTATAACTTTGGAGCCGTTTATCTTGATTTGATTTGATTTGATTGTGTTCTTGTGCTAACAAAATTGACCTTTTATCACCACTATGTTCACTATCATTGCACAATTATCATATAAAGTTAGCCTCCGCTCCATAATGTCCCTAAATCATCATATAAGGTCACGACCGAAACTCGCTTTAGTCCACGATTTTTCGTAGACGAATCTCATTTATATTAAAAATTATTTAAGATGAGTAGAAAACAAAAACTTTATTTAAAATATTGATATAATAGAAATTCATACCTCAAGTCAAACGGAGCATAGATAAAAGAACACCCCAAGATTTAGTGACATTGGTACAAGAGAAAATAAGATTTCAATACAAAAAACGAAAGCCAACAATATGTTTGGGATGGAAAGACAGTAATTTAAAATAAAGAAATCCAGAATCCAATATTGCGAATCCAATGTGTAAGGTGTAAAAAGTCAAGGGTGAGTACGAAAAATATATGTATTCAGCAGCATCATTGATTGACTTTTATATGAAGCGATGATGAAGGTTGGTTCTACACTGTACTTCTCAACACTTACCATAGTTATTAGCTAAAAGATCTCAATTCAAGCATTTAATAGGTCATCACGGATATTCCCGAAAAATTTTGGTCAAAAAATCATCGGGCGCACATATTCGGGTCTCGTTTGGACTCAAAAAAATAACGTTTGCCCCAACGATAAAACGCGCATCATTTAATAGGTCATCACATACACTCGCAGAAAAATTTTGGTCAAAAAACTACTAAACGCACATATCACACAAAATTCATGGACTAACACACACTAAAAAATGAAAAAATCTCCATTTCCTGTTCGGGGCTCATTTTGACTAAGAAAAACCAATATTTTCCCCTTAGAACCAACACACATCATTTAATAGATCGTCACGGACGCCCCTGAAAATTTTTGACCAAAAAAACGCCGGGTTCACATATCACACAAAATTCATGGAATAACACACGAAAAAACAGAAAAATTTCTATTTCCAGTCCGGACCTCATTTTGACTCAAAAAAACCTATGTTTTTCTCTCTGAACCAACGTACATCATTTGACAGATCGTCACGGACGCCCCCAAAAAATTTTTGGCCAAAAAACTGTCAGACGCACACATCCCTAAAAATTTATGGACTAACACACAAAAAAATAGAAAAATTCTCATTTTCTATTTTGCGCCTCGTTTCAACTAGAAAAAATCTATATTTGCCCCTCCAAACCAACACACATCATTTAACAAGTCGTCACGGATCCTTTAAAAAAAAATGGCAAAAAAACTGTCAGACGCATATATCCCAAAAAATTCATGGAATACAAACACAAAAAGATGAAAAAATCCTTATTTTCTATTTTGGGCCTTGTTTTTACTCAAAATAACCTACGTTTACTCCTCCAAACCAACACACATCATTTAATAGGCCATTACAGACGTGCCCAAAAACTTTTGGTCAAAAAATCGTCGGACGCACATATCACACAAAATTTATGGACTAATACACACGGAGAAATAAAAAAAATCCCCATTTCCTATTCCGGGACTTGTTTTGACTCAAAACAATTCTACGTTTGCACCTCCAAATCAACACACATCATAATTTAATAGGTCATCACGAAAGCCCCCAAAAAAAATTGGCAAAAAAAAATCGAGGGCACATATCACACATAATTCATGGACTAACACACAAAAAAAATCCCCAATTCCTATTTTGGGCCTCATTTCGACTCAAAAAATTCTACATTTTCCCCTCCGAACCAACGCGCGCCATTAAATAGGTCGTCACGGACGCCCACAAAACAATTTGGCCAAAATACCACCGGACGCACATAACACACAAAATCCATGGACTATACACACGAAAAAACTGAAAAATTCCTATTCCCCGTTCCTGGCCACGTTTGAAATAAAAAAGCCCATGTTTGCCCCTCCGAACCAACGCGCGCCATTAAATAGGTCGTCACAGACGCCCACAAAATTATTTGGCCAAAATACTGTTGGACGCACATATCACACAAAATCCATTGATTATAAAACACGAAAAACCGAAAAATCTCTATTTCCCATTCCGGGCCACGTTCGAAATCCAAAAAGCCCACTTTTGCCCCTCCGAACCAATGCGCGCCATTAAATAGGTCATCACGGACGCCCACGAAAAATTTCGGCCAAAATACCGCTGGACGCACATATCACACAAAATTCATAGACTATAACACACGAAAAAACCAAAATTCCCTATTTCCCGTTCCGGGCCACGTTTGAAATCCAAAAAGCCCACGTTTGCCCCTCCAAACCAATGCGCACCATTAAATAGGTCGTCACGGACGCCCACGAAAAATTTTGGCCAAAATACCACCGGACGCACATATCACAAAAGATCCATGGACTATAACACAAGAAAAAAACCAAAAAATCTCTATTTCCCATTCTGGGCCACGTTTGAAATCCAAAAAGCCCACGTTTGCCCCTCCGAACCAAAGCGCGCCATTAAATAGGTCGTCACGGAAGCCCACGAAATTTTTTGACTAAAATACTGCCGGACGCACATATCACACAAAATTCATGGACTATAACACACGAAAAACCAAAAAATCCCTATTTCCCATTCCGGGCCACGTTTGAAATCCAAAAAGACCACATTTGCCCCTCCGAACCAACGTTCGCCATTAAGTAGGTCGTCACGGACGCCCACAAAATTTTTTGGCCAAAATACCATCGGACGTACATATCACACGAAAAAACCGAAAATCCAATATTTCCCATTTCGGGGCCACGTTTGAAATCCAAAAATCCCAGGTTTGCAACTCCGAACAAACGCGCGCCATTAAATAGGCCAAAAAACTGTCAGACGCACACATCCCTAAAAATTTATGGACTAACACACACAAAAAAATAGAAAAATTCTCATTTTCTATTTCGGGCCTCGTTTCAACTAGAAAAAATCTATATTTTCCCCTCCAAACCAACATACATCATTTAACAAGTCGTCACGGATCCTTTAAAAAAAAATGGCAAAAAAACCGCCAGACGCATATATCCCAAAAAATTCATGGAATACAAACACAAAAAGATGAAAAAATCCTTATTTTCTATTTTGGGCCTTGTTTTTACTCAAAATAACCTACGTTTACTCCTCCAAACCAACACACATCATTTAATAGGTCATTACAGACGCGCCCAAAAACTTTTGGTCAAAAAATCGTCGGACGCACATATCACACAAAATTTATGGACTAATACACACGAAAAAATAAAAAAAATCCCATTTCCTATTTCGGGCATTGTTTTGACTCAAAAATATCTACGTTTGCACCTCCAAATCAACACACATCATAATTTAATAGGTCATCATAAAGTCCCCAAAAAATATTCGGGCGGACATATCACACATAATTCATGGACTAACACACACGAAAAAATAGAAAAAATCCCCATTTCCTGTTTTGGGCCTCATTTCGACTCAAAAAATTCTGCATTTGCCTCTCCGAACCAACGCGCGCCATTAAATAGGTCGTCACGGATGCCCACAAAAATTTTTGGCAAAAATACCACCGGACGCACATATCACACAAAATCCATGGACTATAACAAACGAAAAAACCAAAAAATCCCAATTTCCCATTCCGGGCCACGTTTGAAATCAAAAAGCCCACGTTTGTCCCTCCGAACCAACGCGCGCCATTAAATAGGTCGTCACGGACGTCGAAAAAACCGAAAAATCCCTATTTCCCGTTCCGGGCCATGTTTGAAATCCTAAAACCCCACGTTTGCCCCTCCGAACCAACAAGCGCCATTAAATAGGTCCTCGCGGACGCCCACGAAAAATTGCGGCCAAAATTCCGCCGGACGCATATATCACACAAAATCCATGGACTATAACACACGAAAAAACCGAAAAATCCTATTTCCCGTTCCGGGCCACGTTTGAAATCCTAAAACCCCACGTTTGCCCCTCCGAACCAACAAACGCCATTAAATATGTCCTCGCGGCGCGCCACGAAAATTTCGGGCCAAAATT